>PVKN010041883.1:0-10466 GCA_004027915.1 Capromys pilorides
TTATTCAAGTCCTACATTCGGACACTATTTGCTATGGCTTGTCCCTAGATGTCCCCAGCATCTCATACACTCACAGCTGGCTTTACCTAGGGTGTGTGACACTGAGACTAAAGGCACGTGATACCAAATTCATCTGAGGATGAGACCCAGAACAGCTCTGGATGAGTCCGCCCAGAAAGCAGGTCTGGTGCTTGTGCTGCTGCTTGCTGCTCCTCCCACTCCGCTGTCTTCTTCTTGCCACACCATGAACTGTTTTCTTTGTCAGTGCCCCTCTGCTTTGACACCCTGCTTCAAGGCAGTGGATTATAAACTAAAACCTCAATAAACTCAGCCAAATTATTTATTAATTTATTTATCCTTAAAAAATTTTTTAAAAAATGGAGACTGGAAAATTCAGATCCTTCATGGTTCTGCATCCAGGCTTCACTTGACTGTGGGATCTGTCTTCCACTCCACAGTCCCAGTACTCTACCGTTCACAAGACGGGGCAACAATCTTGACTTTTTTCTCACTCCTTAATTTATCCTTACATTTTACAAAATGCATAAAAATTATGGCTTTGTCCTTTAAGCATTTAGATGCTTTTAAGAGTAACAGACATATCACAACCCTTATTCTTAGAAGACCATAATTGCAATGTGGAGCCTATGGTCCCTCAGAAGGATACATTAGGCCTGATGAGTGGTGACGTGCACAGGGTGCACTAATGCAATTCGTGATTCACTCTTTCCAAGAAGCAAGGTAGAGCTGTCTCCTGAATCTCTCCTACCTTTGGCCTGAATTGTAAAGATCGTTTTCTGCAGCCCTAAAAAGGAAATATCATAGTTTTCTTAAGAATTGCCTTCCAAGGATGCAGTGTTTGGCTTTTTTTTCAAATGTAGGCCCCAGAGAAGTGATGGGGATCCAAAGGTCCCTTCCCTGTGATACGTCAGACTGTGGGGGCCAGGGAGGAGATAAGCCAGTGGGATGTTTCGAAGAAGGGGCCTTTGTTCCTGTGGGCCATCCTCCCATGCACACCTTCTTTCCTTCTCTTTTCTAGCAGCTGTAGGTGGCAGTGTGCTCCATCACACCCTCCTGCCATGGTGTTCTGTCTCATGTCAGCCCCAAATAGTGGACAGTCCAGCCATGTACTGAAACCTCTGTGTCTATGTAGCACATGAACCTTTTCTTTGGAACACAGATTGCCTCAGAATCACCATAAATACTATGTGATTTTGCCACTATAACAGAAATATGACCATCTTGGTTACTTTTCTCACGGTAGAGACAAAGTGTGCAGCACTCAAAGTTACAGTAGGAAAAGTTGATTTTGACTCACAGTTTGTGGAGGTTTAGCCATGGCTGGCTGGCTCCAAGCCATGGTGGAGTGGCAGAGGGGACTGCAGAGGAGAAGCAGTGCATGGTGGGCAGAAGCAGGAGGGCAGCCAAGCCGCAAGTAGCAAAGAAGCACAGAGGCAGCAGCCTGCACCTCCTTTTGCTGTCTTGTAGGCTACACACATTGAGTGCTGCCACCTGCACCATTACACTGGAGCTAGGACAAAAAAATCTGATGTGATTTAGTCATCACACACATACTTCACAACAGCATCACACAGTCAGGCCTAGCGTCACACACCCTAGATGCAACCACTTAAAACTTACAAGACCCGCCAGTTACAAGCTCAGGTTTTGGGCAGACAGGCAGGTACTGGCATAGCGGTGACTACCACAGGAGATAAGAGAATGAATGATCGAATGAATGAATGAATGAATGAATGAGGTGAATGAGTGGAAAAATAGTAGAAGTAAAACACATCTACATTTCTATGAATGACTTAATACAAATTAGTCTAGGGGGCTGCTCTGCCTTTTATTTTCTGACCACTCCTTTTGTAAACAGAAGACACGTGGTTTTCCACTGACACACTCTGCAAAATTGAAAAGCACATCAAGGGAGATGAACTGGAGCTTTAGAAACACCTGTCATAAAATCTACCTGGTTGTATTTATGCTAAGTGATCTATAAAGTATTTTCCAAGATCAGACTTTCAAAGAATAATTACGATTTTATCACTCCTTTACAAGTTAAATTACAACAGTGATAGGGAGGTAACCTGGGTTTGTGTCTGTGAGAAAGCCACTCCCCAAATCAGTGTACCTTGCGTATGTTAATGTGTATAGCACTTTGAAGATGGGAGATACTCATGTCATAATATTGTCTGTTTTGGAAAGCATCCAGTGGTACTAGCTGATCTCTAATTTTCTTTTAATCACTTACTATAGATTCTTCCTTTTAATATTTGGAAGCATGTTGGTTATGAAAATGCCAATGTCAGTTTAAGCAAAAAGTGCAGTCTTATTCAGATCCAATCCCTTCCTTCCGCTTGGCTCAGGGCCAGGTCTGAGGACAAGCCTGTCTGCTTCTCTTTTGTCCTCCGCTTTGAAGGTGAGTCCTCTCTGTGGCACTGAGGAGCTTGCTTTTGTTGGCCACCATGCACATTGATGAAGAGCCTCGTCTGGTCTTGTGTTAGAGATGTGGAAATTCCACTAGCCGTGTTTGAGGCAAAAATTTTCAATAAAGTAGAGAAAGAAACAAGAACAATCAACTAACTGAAATGTAACACACCTTGATAAAACGGCAATGAAGTGTGAACCAATAATGACTGTGAAAGTCATTGCTCAGGGTGGTTTTTACAGAGGAGGAGTTGGAAGCGAGTTTTCCATCTCCCCTGAGTGACAGGTGGGGAAAATGCACTCTGGAAATGAACAGTGGAGAACACGCAGAGCAAACAGGGGTGGCCTGGTTGTGCAGGCCGTGACAGGCATTCCTGTGAACAGATGGCACCCAACGATATGAAGGAGAAACTTCCAGCAGGTGTACAGTGCGTGGAGTCCAATCTCTGACCTTGTGTTACTTATTTCTCAGCGCATAGTTAATTTAATATAAAAATATTAATACAAATATCCCTCAAACACTAATTTAGTTTTCAACAGTTTCTCTTTCCTCTATATGAACAGAGATATATATATATTAAATATTCTGTTGGACACTAAGAGAGTTTGGAAGATTTAGGGAGAGAGGCCCACAGCAGGAAGTTTTCAAGGTGAGTTGAGAGTCTTTTGAGGTGAAAATACTCATTCACTCCTTTCCTTCTTTGTATTGCTGCTATGTATGAACTCCTTGATATACGTACGAGACTCAGAGGGGCCTGGCGCAGCCCTCATTTTAATAAAGCATGTAGATTAGTCACAAAGGCAAAACAAAAAATGGAAGCCCCTTAGGAAAGGACCAGAACGCACGAATTTAGGAGTTGGAGCCATTACTCCCCAAGAGTGGCCAAGTGCAGCCACATTTTGCTGCAGTAAATGGCATTTGTGTGAAGCTCCTGAGAGTGGAGCGCGCGAGCCAGAGCCAGAGCAGCATGGAAGGCGGCGTAAGCGCAGCCGGGGCACAGGACACGCTGGCCTCCGTGCAGGAGCTGGGGTGGGAAGGTGGAGGAAGCGCGCTGTGGCCCAAGAACAGACGAGCGGGAGTGTTACGGAGAGCACGTCCATCCTAAGCCAGGAAGAATCGCTGCTGGATTTTTGAAAACAAGAAAAAGCTCGAGCCTTGCGCGCACGAGGAGCTCTCTATGGCCGCAGCGTGCTGGGTCCACGGAGCGCACCGCGTCCATCCAGAAAGCGGCTTAGGATGGCGCTGTAGGAGTCCAGGAGAGGAGTCACAAAAAGCTGTGCTGGTAGAAAAGAGAGAACTTGGAAAGGATAGGTGGCAGGGCTGGGGTGGGTGGGGAGGGAGCAGGGAAGCCCGAACCTAGGAGAAATTGGAGGAAAAGGTGCGCGCTACCTATATCATGACCGCCTTTGGCTCATGGTAAGAGCGGATCAAGCCCTGGGGCAGAGACACACACTGCGTGTGGCTTTTTCGTGTCTCATACAGAGTGAACCCCGCACAGCAGGGCTGCTGTCACCTGCCCCCCAGCGGGTGGATGCACTGAGAAAAGACTCAGCCTGCAGGATCCCCAGCCGCAAGCTGCTGCCCGTGATGGCGAGCTCCAGGTCTGCAGCTCGTGAGCTGACCCAGAGGCACAGCGCTGACACTCACATCTGCGTGCCGCGCGTTCTGCAAGCAGCAGGCAGTGCGCAGGGCTGCTGCGTCGAAACTGGGCCCTCAGTCGGAGGAAGGCTGGACCAGGTTACTAAGCTCTAGTTTCCTAGACAGCCCAGTTGATTTACAGGAAGGGAGGAGCAGCTGCGGTTCTCTTGCTTTGGTGCATAAGCAGACCATTGCTTCAGGAAAGAACAGTGGTCAGAATTCTCAACTCCTGCGTCCTTTATTATGGAAGAATACAAAATAAATAGAGCACTGAGCAAAGAACAAGTGAAGCCAGAATTCTGGTGCTGGCTTTGTCACTCAAAAGATAGCAGACCAGGCCAGGCAGATACTTCAGCGGACTGGAGTGCCTGCTTGGGCAGAGCACAGCGGCAGCTGGAGAGGTCACTCCCCAGCCTGCCATGCCAGTCCTGTCCCCGGGGCGCACTGTGATGGTAACTGAGACTGGGTGTGGTGGTGTGCGCCTGTGATCCCAGTACTTAGGAGGCTGAAAGCAAGAACCACTATGAGTCTGATCTCTACAGTGAGACCCTGCGGACACTGTAGACCCTGCAGACACTGTTGTAAGGCATTTTAAAAACAGAAAGATAAGAGAACATAGCCCAGTGCAGTTACAAAGCTTGAAATATATTGAGAATGATGGAATTCTAGAGCCAGAAAAGATCTAAAACCTAAGTGTTACTTTTTATCAGAACAGACAGGCTTTCTTAATGAGGCCTTGCTATTCCTTCAACAGTACCGAGCATATTGAGTCACAGCAATTATAGAGAACCTCGATTATTACTGGGAAAGGACCTAGATTCTGAAAGCGGATGACCTTGACTGAGATCGTGACTTCCCACTTACTAGGTGAGGGACTTCGGCTGTTTCTTCTCTATATTGCAGCTTCTCATTTGCGAAGTGGAGATACAAATACCACTGTTAAGTTACTGGGAAAATAAAAAGGTAGCATAAAAGCACTAACATGGCAAAGTTTATGATCTAGAATGTGCTAGTGCCTGTCATTGTTGTCACCACTCTGCTGAGGAAGTTCTTGGCTAGACGGTCCCTGCTATCCCCAGCTTTCACTTAGTGCCAGTGGACTACTGTCAAACTGTCAGTGGTCAGCTTTGAAGTCTTGTACAAATCCCTGCCAGTGGGAATCGATAGTGACAGTAGCTAATGGTGACGCTGAACAAGGGGATCTTAATTGAAATAAATCAATGGCATCAGGAAAAGAGATAAATGCCCTACTAGAGAGGCTTAAAATGGAAAATAACAAGAGCTAAATTACACTTTAAAACTTTCGATCGCATCATCCACCTGCAAAGAACAGAACATTTTATTACAAAAAAAAAGTAAGCAGGCAACTACTGTACAGAAAGGCGGCTGTGTTCCAGGCGCTCCTGATGGTGTCAAAGGCTGAGCCGACTTTACGCCCAATTAACGCTGGAACGCCCCCCACAGCCACTTTAGCCAAGGGGGAGTGAAGCCAGGGTAAGCCAAGAATGCAGCAGCAAACAAAGGCAAATGCTAGAGCTGAAGGCAATTGTCGTGCTTTTCAATCTTACCTTTATCTTAGTCTTCCTTTTCCCGCCCTAAGTTCATAGAGAAATGTTCAGCTTTTGCAGTCACAAATGCACTACTGATAACTCAAAAATAGTAACTGGTCTACTCTTGAGCAGCAGTCGATGAGAGGTAGCTAGCAGTCAGTGGAGGTTTTCTCAGTAGAGAGAAAGTTTCCATAAAGAGAAGCTTTGGACACATATATAAAAACGGGGCCACCGGCTTTGTTCTAAATGTTGGGGTGCAGTGTTTACTTGCTCACCTACCTATTGTCATTTGGATCTCGCCGTGGCAGTAGCAGCGAGGTCAACAATCAATAAACTCATTAGGATGGACAAGCCTCTTTGATTAATACTCCTTGTTTAATTCCCTGAGAAATGTGCCATACCTTGAAGCTTAATGAAGACAAGCCTGAGTTATTTAGGTGTTTGTTAGTGAGGCTTATTTGCATATAATTAATTAGACTCTCTGTTCATAGCAAGCCAGAAGAACTCTGTACCAATATGTGTACTTTTACTGAGCTTTACAGAGCGAACCACACGCTTTTATTGCCCTAGGAATTCCTTGACGGAAAGGACTAATTCTTCTGTCAATCAAAAGTCAGGTGTATTCAGGTCATATTTGTTGGGGTCTTGATTGAGAGTCATTTTCATATAACATTTTTAATTAATAAGCTTTGGACTTTAGAGTACATTTAGGTTCACAGTAAAATCCAAGGGGAAGGTGAGAGAATTCCTATGACCTGCTGTCCTATAAGAGCAACTCGCGTCCCTGTCAGCATCCCACATAAGAACTGAACGTTGGTAACAACAGACAAAAGAGCACTGACACATCGCTGTCACATGAAGTCCACAGGGCACATCCCCGCTCAATCTTCATGCCCATTAGGTGGATGTGAACAAAAGCAACAGGGCATGTGTCCATCACTGTGGTGTCAGACCACAGTCCGTGGCACGACAACTCTGCACTCTGTCTGTCTGTCTCTCTTTCCCACTCATTCCTGCAAGCCATTAATATTTTTACTTCTCCATCATTTTGATCTTACCAAAATGCCGTGCTGTTGGAATCATACAATATGCAGCTGTTTGAGATATACTGCTTTCTCCCAAAAACATGCACTTGTATTTCTTGCATGATTTCCTGTGGCTTGATAGCTCTCACCTTTTTAATACTAAATGGCATTCTATTATTTAGATGTGCTGCATTTTATGTATGACATAGTCAGGGTTTGTAAGGGAAACAATATAACACAGGACACATAATTTACGGGATTATTTTATTATAGTCATCAAAAAAGTCAAATACGAAAGAGTTCTGGAAATGTGACCACACACTAAAGACTGAAATAAACCAGATTAAGGTCTAGATCCCATCGTAATATCCTGCATGAGTGAAACTGAAGACCTAGAATCAGTGACAGTGCTCCCCCTGGGCCCTCCTGTTGGCCTGGAATCCACAACAATGTCTCTTGCAGGTCTGTTTCATGGATATGTGCTGGGAAGGCCCATAGGTCAGTGGTGCAAGCCAGGAAGTCTACGTAAGTGGGATGTAGAGTCTGTGACTGCAGCCTGAGAGATCTGCAAGGGACCAAGCAGTGATGCTCAGAGTAAGGTACCAGAGCTGCTCCAGAGTGAATGCTAGGCTCCCCGTAGCCATTGTCACTAACAAGGTCCCAAAGTCCTCTGAGGACAACAGCCAAATCCACAACAGGAAAGCCAGCATGACAATTGCCTCGGGGAGAGCCACCAGCTCCCACGAGATCCACCTCTTCCTCTCCAGTTTTCCTTTTTACTTGTTAGCAACAGTTCTCAGGTGGGTCCACCACACCCAGCACCATGCTGGCTCAGCTCAGTGGGTGGTCAGTCCACTGCCTGCATGGATTCTGCCACTCAAGAATAACTCGATTGTTTCTGACTTTCAACAATTACATATAAAATTGCTACAAGTAAATGTGCAGGTTCTGTACGGACCTAAGCATTTAATTCACTTTCAAAATACTAAGCAGTAAGATTTCTGAGTCTTATTGTGGTTGGTTTTGTAAGCAGTCATCAAAATGCCTGCCAAAGTGGTTGCAATTCATTATTATTTTAAATAAAATTTTGTACTCCCACCAATGAGGACTGAGAATTCCCACAACTCCACATTCTTGTCAGCATTTAGTGGCGTCAGCGTTTCGGGATTTTCCATCCCAAAGGATGTCCTGTAGTGATAGCTCATTATTTTATTTTGTAAATCCCTATTGAAACAAGAATGTTAAACATTTTTTCATAGTTTTGCTTGATATTTCCGTATCATTTCTGGTGAGGTGGCCGGGTCATTTGCACATATTTTTAATTGGCTGTAAGTTTTTCTTCTGAGTTCCAAGAGTTCTTCTCATATTTTACATAAGTCCTTTATCTAAAGATGTATTTTTCACAAAAGCTGTCTCCCTGCTGGTGCCATCTCTCATTCTCTTGGTGGTGTCTTGTGCAGAACAGATTCAAAGTTTAGCAAGCTTGTTTTTGCAGGAAGAATGCTCTTGGTGATGTGTCTGGAAGTCCTCAGTACACTCAGGATTACCTGCATTCACTCTTAATTTCCTCCAGAAGTTTTCTAGCTTTCTTAGTTTCTTTTCATGTTGCTGCAACAAAATACCCAACATCCACAAGTTTAAAGAGGAAAGGTTTATTTTGGCAAGCAGTTCATAGAGGTAGGGCAGCGTGCAAGAAGGGAAACACATAGAAGAAGTGGTCCATGGCATGACGGGAGAAACACGCCAGGCAGCAGCAGGAGGAGCAAGCAGTCAGCCGACCTTCCCTTCTTCTCTGCCCCATGGTGCCAGCCTTCTGGGTAGCAACACCCAGAACTATGCTAATTCCTGGCACCTAGGTTCAGAAAGCTCTGCAAAGCTGATCAAACAAGGCTGCTGTGGGAACATCTTGGTACAGCCCTTAACATTCCACCCCTTTATACAAGAAATATATTTTACAACTCTAAGAGCTGCCAAGTTCCAAAAAATGTCAACATTGTTGACTATGTCCAAACTCTCCTCTGAGAATTAAAGCAAACTTGCATCTCTAAGTCCCTGTAAAAGTGAGATAAGATTTAAACACTTCCAAAATATAAGGTCAAACAAGAGACATTCCCATTCCAAATGATCGAAATAGAACATTAAGGCTCTGTCCAGATGTCCCCTGAAAGCTTCACCCAGTCATAGCTGGCACTTTTCAGAGGTAGCTGGACCTAGAGTGTGTGACACTGGAATTAAGGGCATACAGTTACTAAATGAGTCCAACAATTGATGCGGCCTTCTCCTAATCCTGGTACGCTAGGTACAATACAAAAGGAACAGAAAGGTACTCTGCTAGGGCCCTCTGCTTGCTTTGCTCCTTCCACCCACCCTAAACTATCCCTTCTCTGTAACAGATGCCTGCCACGCCTGTCCACTTGGAGCCAGTTGATTATGGACTGAAGTCTCTTCAAACTATGAAGCAAAATAACCCTTTCATTTTTTAACTTGTGGGTGTTGAGTATTTTGTCTCAGCCACAGGAAAAACAACGAAGAAAACTAAAATAAAATAAACCTTTCCTCCTTTCACTGAGGGTGTCAGGTACTTTGTTTATGCGCAAGGGCCTGAGTTCAATCCCCAGTTCTACAAAAAAAAAAAAACCAACGGGGTAAATTTTAAGTCCTGTAGTTCCATGTCCAACAGTCGAGGACATCTGCGTAAGATCAGAACTCAGAAGGGCTTGGGTGGTTCCATCCCTACAGAACTATCAGTTGTGACAGCTCAGGGCTATCAGGTGGTAGAGCCTCTCTCGGGCTGGTGTTTCCCATGCCTTCCAGTTTTCCTCAGACAGTTGATATTCCTGGGTATCTCAGAGGAGAAGCAGTCCACAACAGGCACGCAGAACGTGGTAAGCAGCATGCCCGCCTTGCCCTTTCGTCTTTCCATGCCTCTGGCCTTTTGCCTTTTGCATGTTGTCACCCCCAACTACGCTAATTCCAGCCATGGACTGATTTAGCACCATATACTCTTCATCGCAGTGTCATATGTCCTAGATCCAGCCAGCTCTGAAAAGCTCCACCTGTGGAGGCAGGAGGCTGTGAGGAGACGTTCAGATAAAGGCATAACAATGGCTTGATAGTTCACTCCCAGGTCTATGATCCATTTTGTGTTAATTTTTATAAAGTATATAAGCTCTGTATCCTGTTCCCCCTTCTCTCTTTCTGTCTCTCTCTGTGCCTCACTCTTTCCTTTCCCCCACCTACATGTTCCAGTATCACTTGTTGAAAAATAGTATTTTTCCATTTTGATATCTTTATACAAAAAATCAAGTATATATATATATATGGGTCTGCTTCTTGGCTTTCTAGTCTGTTTTCCCGATCCATTTGTTTCCTTATTTGGCAACAACACAGTCTTGATTCCTGTAGCTTTACAGTAAGGCTTGAAATCAGGCATTCTCACACTCCTGATTTTATTCTTTTATTGTAGTATTTAGCGGGCAGTTCTGGGTCTGTTTTCTCTCCATGTAAACTTTATTATGAATTTATTTATAACCACAAAACTGCTTGTTGAGATTTTGACAGGGATTCTTTGGAATCTAGCTCTGATACTGGAATAAATTGACACCTTAACAATATTAAATCAACCTATCTATTAACATCGGCCATCTCTACTTATTTTTTCTTTTGTAATATCTTTTATCATAGTCTTATAGGCCTCTGTACATAATGTAGTACATTTTTAAAGTTTTGTAACTTAGCATGTAATTTTTGACAGTGTTAGAGTAAATATTGAGTTTGTAACTTCAAATTGTACTTGCTTACTGGTGGGACATAGGAAAA
>PVKN010041884.1:0-10474 GCA_004027915.1 Capromys pilorides
GGTGATGTAATTGTGACAAATTATTTCTGTCAACATGAATTTAAAATACATCTTTATCCTAACTAGCCCTAAGAATATCAGTAAAAATATTTTCCAATTTATCAAATCTCATTTTATTACTTTCTGGAAACACTGTAAGGATAATATAAAATCAAATAGAGAAAAAATTGTTTTTACAACTATGATTGTTTCATTTTAAACATATCATTTTGAATTTGTAGCTCCACATTTTCCAAATATAAAATTCTCTGCACATACTGTGACTATCAGGAACCCTTGGAAAACAACACAGAAATAAATTACAGTAAATAAATTTTATAGTGACAGAGAAATGGGTGAAAATAGATTAATAATAACGAAGCAACGTCTAACCTATAACAAGTGTTTAGCTTGTGTAAATCATAGTGAGTAGAAATCCTATCCATTATTTAATTTAATCTTCTTAAAGATCTTATAAAAATAGTGGAAGGTCAAAATTAACATCTGAATGAAGATAACTGAATGTCTGTACAATGACAGAATGGGAATGAAAGAATAAAGAACACTTTACTCTGTTTTCCAAATCAATTTTAAAAAATGTCAGCCTTGCCCTTCTTCCTTTAAAATAACTCAGAATTACAATTTAGCATTATCTATCAGAAGACTTCAAAACTACCATAGCCTAGGCATGAGAGCACTGGCAGATAATACCAGCATTCTGGGAGGCTGAGGCAGAAGGATCATGAGTTTGAGGTCTGCCTAGGGTAATGAGTTCAAGGGTACCGTAAGCCATATAAGAAGACCCTCTCTCAAAACATGAAAAAAAAAATCAGGGTCATGCAGCTCAGTGCGTGAATACTTGCATAATATGCACAAAGCCCTGAGGTTTCTCGCTAGTACTCCAAAAACAAAACTTTAATAATTAAAAATGAACAACTAATTAATTACCACTAGAAATACAAAAAGAAGCTCTGGTGTGCCATCCTACAGTAGCATGACTGTGGCACATAGCAATAATGTATTGTCAATTTAACAAGGCAAAAGGAAGTATTTTGAGTTTTCACTATGAAGTAGTCATAGAGATACACTTAACTTCATTTAAATATTACATAATATATATGGGAATAAAAATCACATACTTCACTAATACATACAGTATTGTGATTCATGTATCAGATTAAAAATAACTTCATTAATTTATTTTTTTATGTATTTGGTCTACAGTCTCAATCGCCTTCTCAGCGCGCTGAGGGATGGGTAGGGGTGGCACGGCCCACTGGTGTTCAAACCCTGGCCTCCGTGCTCTGCCTCAAGCACTGAAGCAGGGGCTTTAGTTAGCTGAGCCAACTGTCTGACGCTACAAATAAATTTAAATTGTACAAAAGTTAAAGTTCTACTTTGGATGGATTCATTTTGCAATTTCTTCAGGGGACAAATGGACTTCCCTAAGTGACACATGCTCAGTAGAACCTAGAGGTCAGTGACAATGCCCACCCTTCTTGAATTTCTAAGTCTCTCCTTCATTTCCACTTAAAGCAGAGCAGGTGAGATACCAAAGCCACTGGCGACTCCTTTCCCACAATGAGACAATGGGACTTCTGAGAATATTTTCATCTAACCAAATTCCAGCAAAATAAGGAATTTAGCTAAATCTGTAAGTTTACTGCCAATGATTTAACCATTTAAATGGTTCAAAAATAGCAAAATTTCATGGTTATGTCCCCAAGGACATCCGGAGGCCACTTATGGTGATACTCAGAGCACAAAAGAAAGCCTAACTGTCATTGATACTTTGCCCTTTACAGTCTCTAGAGAAACTGCCCAGTTGACTTTCTCTGTCTTGGATACATAGCATTCTCCCCACTGGCTTAGTCTCAGCTAAATCTCACCAGATCAAACATACAGGGAAAGTAACTATTGATTTTAGAAATTCTAGCATTTAAAATAGAAATTTAAGACCACCTTAGTACTTCAGTGAGAAATGTGAAAGAATTGTTATTTGTTTAGCGTTGTGAATTTAACTGCACTATCATGTTTCTAAGTACTTAGCAGCCATTCACATATACAAAGGTAACTAGAAATGAGAAGCTCTTAATATACAAGACAAGATGAGAAAACATGAAAATATCAAATCTATTTCCAAATGGAAAATCGAAATATCCTCTCACCTATATTGCTCATATCTAGTGCTAGCCACTATTTTTTCTTAAAACACTTATGTAGCATATTTAACCTGATAAGGTCTTCCCGAAAATTTTGTGGACTACAACATAAATAGGAATGCAATTCAACAGAATATCTTTTCTTTACACCTCCACTGTTCACGTTAACTTCCCATTACATGTATGGGTTGGAGAAAGTAGGAAGGAGAGAAAGGAAGAGGGAGAAGACAGAAAGAGATGGAGATGGAGACAGAGACAGAGACACAGAGAAAGAAAGAAAGAAAGAAAGAAAGAAAGAAAGAAAGAAAGAAAGAAAGAGAGAGAGAGAGAGAGAGAGAGAGAGAGAGAGAGAGAGAGAAAGAAAGAAAGAAAGAAAGAAAGAAAGAAAGAAAGAAAGAAAGAAAGAAAGAAAGAAAGAAAGAGACATACAGAGACAGAGAGAGGGAAAGGGGGATTACTGATTCCATCATTCCCACTAACTCCTGGCCAATTTCAAGGAAAACTGATGAAAACAAGCAAGGCATGGGGTAATGAATGCCTCTCCTTCAAAAAAGAAGTCTAAAACCTGAAGATACCCTTGTTCAAAAGATCAAATAAAAGGTCAAATGAAGATTATAGTACACTCACAAAAAAGAGACAGCCTTATAAGTCCAAATTCTTATTCCTGTCGGCAGAGGAAATATATGGTAAGGGTTGTCATTGCTCTTGTGTAGGTAAGGGACAGAATGTGATAATTTGCTGATTTACTGCTAAGCCCAGTATTTCAGTCTGAAAACGTTGATGGAAGTAAACTGAACTGAGAAAAGCTTCCTATAAGGAATACATGTTAAGGGAAATTGTTGAAGACAGGGAAGGTCCGGTCAGTGACCTTCTCCAAGTAGTTCAGTCAAGTTGCAAGCAATATACCACAAAAGATGACTGGATAAAGAAGGGAGTGCTTGACAAGCCAAGACATTTTACCTTTTCTGTATTCCATGAGTATTGTGTAAGACACAAGTGTACAATAAATCTCTGGTTCATGCAATCAGAGGCGGCACTATAATAATGATAGACTATAAATCATAGAAAAATGTTACCTTTGTTTTAGGACAGTCAATAGAGATAGGTGCTTAACAATGGCACAGATGTCTGTAGATATAAAAACAAATGTTTTGAAGTTGTTTTAAAATGGGAACTACATGGGTCTGACCTGAGATATATTAGAAACTAGCAGCAGCTTTATGGTTCTGTCAGGTTTCCAGTTTCACATTTCGCTATTTTATTTTTTAATCTCATGTTCCATTTTAGAAGACAAAACTGTAATTTTGGGGAAAAAATATGGTGATGCATTTCTAAAATAACCAATGTAAATATTGGTGGATCAATCACGCATACATACTAGACATTCTAGGTAAATTTGTTTTTCTTTGAAAGCTTAAGGATAATTGAGGGCTGAAGTATCAAATATGATCCTGTAAACAAATAGGCAGCTCTGGCAGAAACCCAGGAGGACTGGAACTGGGATGTCATTGTGCCAACAATTAGCTAATTCAGAGGCTGACACTGACTGTTGGACTCGCAATACACATCTCACCGTCTGCCTCAAAAGAGTTTTTGAAAGAAGAAAATGCTTGCTTGTTGCAACAATGAGCAACAGCTCTGAAAACCTAAAGTGAACGGTTGGATGTGGAGATCTGTAATAACGGTGACAACGTAAGGGTCAGCAAGACCTCAGACAGCCCTGTGGGAGAGGCAGGGTGTAGCAGGGGAGATGTTTTAGGTATCATGGAGTTAACACTTGTTGTAGTTTCTGCTAACTGTATTCTGGAGAACTCAAACCTTGTGAAAAAAAACTACATTTTTAATAAATTGTAGGGTTTTTTTTTTTTTGCTTGCCTTCCTTTTATCACCTGTACCCCATTTATTAATTTATTTATGTAAGTATTTTAATCTATTATTAGCATTGTTGTTGTTGTTGAGGTGACGGTTTCAGGAAAGAGGGGAATGGTCAGGAAATTAGGCAAGTTGATTAAGTTAAACAACTGCAAGCTCTAGCGAAAGCCGATCATAATTTCCCAGAGGTGGACAAGCAAAGCTCGGTTTCCTGTGATTCTCCATTTCCTGGGTTTAGCAAGGACACGGATCTCAAGAGTTAAAATAGGATGAGAAAGCCTGCCCTACTAAGATTTTCTCTCCCCAGCAGGAAAGTACCATACCAGAAATTTCACAAGAAGGTCTGCTCTCAGGAGACTCACAGCCAGACTTTGAAGCATTTTGATAAGTTCAGAAGAGCTTCAATCAAAAAGCTTTCAAATTTATGTCCTCGATGACCCCATAGATGTCTTTGAGAGGCATGCAACAGCACTGCATAGTTCCCATAAACACTTGGACCTTTCCCTGTGAAAGTAGACAAGTTTTCCCGAAAGTCTTCACATACCACACTCAGACTCATCTTGCCAAATGTACTATCTCACTGGAAACTGCTGGAACTTCCCAGACATTTTATGCTAAAAACAAAAAGTATCTCAATCACTAATATCCTGAGCCATTTTGTGAGACTAACAGTATGTGTCTATATAGTTTGTATGTTATGTACAAAGTTGCTTACATTTCTTTCTCACTGTATAACCACATATTGCTCTCATAATACTTTGTGAAAAATGTCTCATAACTATACATCAGTAATTACTACTGATGTCAACACCCTTGTTAATATTCTAGAACTGAAAATATTTCACATCAAATCTCCACGTAAAATACGGACGGTTCACCTCTACTTTGTAAATTAGCTATATGATTTATCTGTGGGAAACATTTCAAACATATAAATTCAGAAAGACATCTACCACATGATGACTTTTCCATATGGCATCTCATAATTATTTTGCTGTGTGTGAACATGATGAAAACAGTTTCATAATTCTCTAAGGGTCAGAGTAAATTATTTCAATTAGACATATTTCAGAGAAAACATTACCTTAGGGTTTATTAATAATATTACCTGAGAAGGAACAGCTGCCTTTTATGCATAAAAAGCTGTCAGCTTCTTATTGCTCTTTACTATAGAAACCCTTCTGTGGCTTTAAAAAAATGGCAAATTTTCTCATGCTTTACCTAAACACAGAACTTGGCAGCAGGGACCTGGTTGTAATCCTCAGCATGGGAGCTAGTGGGTGGATTTTTTTTTTCTCTATAAAATCTTGTATAAACCACACCAGTCTCCTGGTATTTACTCAGGGTAATGCTGGAAATTGTACACAGATCCAACAGACCATGTAAAGGAGTTTTGTAACTTCCTGAAGTCCTTTCAAGCAAAATCTTGCTCTGAATGCAATTCCAGGAAGATATGACATTACGGAATGCAAAAGGAAAGATTTGTTCTGTTGTCTTTTCCTCCTTTTCCTATCAGCCTTGCAAATGTGAAGTAGGTCAGTTGGGGCCACATCATAGCAGCAATTAAATGACCTGTATTGAAAATTCAGTGCCAATGGAAATGACTTTAAAGATAACTCATGTAGATAGTTATATTCATAATAATTAAATATTGGAATATTCTACTATAGGTTGATTGTCACTTTGTAAGAGTTGGGGCTACACATTATCACTGCTCATCAATTAAGCCTAGCCTTGTTATTACAACAACCCTCTGGGCATGCATACTGAAAGGTCTCAAGGCACAAAAGTCTGAGGTCTGTTGAAAAAATAAATAAAAATATTCTTTTATGTCCATTAAATATATCACTTTATTACCAGTCTTTCTTGCTTCCCACATAAAGATAATAAGAATGATGACAATGATACTATTAATGGGATAAGGATTTTGATAAGGGCTCTTCACCAGCATGTCCTACTTTTAGCAAAATCTCCCTAAGATAAGCAAATGCATTTTATCTTGGCAGATCCAACAGGTTTCTTGGTTGTTTGCTTGTTTGTTTTCATTTGTTGCTAGTCATATAAAGATTGGTGTGAAAGATAATCAGATCAGACAATACCAAGTCTTCAGATATTACTTTCTTGCTATTGAAAGTCAGTATAGCTTTATGTCTTCAGGGAAACCCAGCTAGTACTGTATCTGTGACCTTAGCACTATTTCTTGAGCAAATTAAACTTAAGCACTGTGACGAAAATTGAAATGTAAAACTACAAATTTACAAATGTCTACAACCAATATTTCTTTGCACAAACATGCATGAAGCTGTAGTTCAAACAATCCTCCACCAAAGGTCAGAGGAAAAGAGGCTTATCAGAAAATTGACTGACAATTGTCTTGTCATTGAATATAGCAGCTGTCGGTGAAAAACTACTTTAGGGAACACAAATGAAAATTGTAATCAGAATGATCATTTCTTTTTTTTCAGAATGATCATTTCTATAATTTTTTCCTATCTTATTTTTATTAATACTTTCTTTCCTATCTTACTTTTGATGATTGTTGTGCAGATGATAAGAAATGTTTAAGTTTCAGCATACACTGAGTATAAACTGGAGTTTTTTGCGAATGATTGAATCTGAGGTGGGAAAGATAGTAGAAAACAGGGACTTCTAGGTTTTATTGTGAGTAAAATAGGAAAGAAAGTATTAATAAAAATGAGGAACATCATACAATTGAAAGAGCACTTGCATTATTTTTATATTCTTATATGTGAGTCTCTGCTTTGTTGCTATATGTCCTAGAAAAAAATTAAGAAACCAGTAGCATGAACCTTCTCTACTACCATGTCACATACTTACTTATCCTTGTTTTGAGCCCAACTAAAGCCAAAAGCAGAGCCATAACCAGAGAAGGGCCTTTGAAATCCCTTCACACCACGTGTGAGCCACTGGCAATGGTTCAAAGTTTACTTAGGGTACCATTTTACTTCTCTTCCTAGTGGTCTTCATTCAGCTAAATGGGTTGTCATGTACTCAGTTACTCACAATAAAACATAGGAGTCCCTGCTCTCTATTGTCTTTCCTACTTCAGATTCAATCATTAGCAAAAAGTCCAATTGATACTCAGTGTATGCTGAAACTTAGCAATTTCTCATCATCTACACAGAAATCATCAAAAATCAAACCATCATCTATGCATATTTCTGGAAAAACACCTCTGCTCTCCTCATATTGCTTGTGTCTAGTTCTTGCTTGCTACCAATTGTTCTCAGAACAATTGTCAGTCACATTTTTCAGAGGTAAATTAGATTGCACCATATCTGAGCGCTCAGTCCTTCATTCTCTTCTCATTACATTTAGCATATTTTTAAAAAAATTTTACTTGTTTATGTATTTGGCACAGGGTCTCACTACACAGCTCAGACTCAGTGATCTGATCCTCCTGTCTTCAGCCTCCCCAGTGCTGGAATTACAGGCCTGCACCACCACACCAGGTCTTGGTACCCAGCTCAGTGTGTCAGGCGGTGGGCTAGGGCAGGGTCAGCATGGCATATGGCTCTGGAGATAGAACCCCAGTCCCTGCACTTGCCTAAGTAGATGTGTAGTCCACAGAGCTATCTCTCAGTCCCTTTTAGCATAAAATTTAAAGTGATTTCTAATTTCATGCAAAGTGCAACTTATGACAACCACTTTTCTTAGTCTTCCATCTTAGGTCATCTCCCTGTTGCCCTTCAACCACAGCTGCCTTCCATTTTTTTTTTCGTATCCAAGGTCCTTCCTATCACAGGACTGATACTGTGCTGAGCTACTCATCTCACAGGCATCAGCACAATGCTATTTCGTCAGTCACTCTTTGTTCTAAACTAACTTTCTGCAGTTTAACTTTCTATTCCTACCTAAAGAATCCTACAATAAGCATCTTCTAGAGGTAAGTTTTGTTTGTCATTCTGATTAGACTAGGTGATGCACATGTAGCAGACAAATCAGTATTTCTCCATGTGTCTGTTATGATATTTCCTTATAAAATGAGCATTTATTTGATCACGTAAGTATAGAGGTCCCTCCTCACTAATAGGTGTGGATGGCACCCAATCCACAGAAGTCATGCCTTGGATGCATGCTCAGTATTTTACCTTCATCCCCTCATATAATCTGAGGAGGCCCAAAACTGGACAAAGAGGAAAAAGAAGTAAGTTTGCTGTTTCTGCCATAACTGAGACAACTATTTTCTCGTTCCCTCAAAACCCATTTTTCCTCCTTCTTATGCTGAAAACCCAAGACCAGGACTTACACGATTACCAGTTCTCAAGCTCTTGAACTGAGTGTTCCACCATTGCCTTTCTTGGTTCTCAACCTCCTCAACCCCTTAAGACTGAAGTAGCTTGTTTTGCTTTGTTTTGTTTTGTTTTGTAGCCTACTCTGCCTCCCATGGGGGTGAGGTATGTGGTGCCAGGAATCTAATTGTGGTCCCTCAGTTTGGCTAAGCTTACCTAAACAGGCATTTTAGTCCACTGCGCTATCTCATTTGCCCTAAAGTAGAATTACAAGACTGACCTTACTGGAGCTCCAGGTTGCAGGAAGCTTATCACTGGACTTCTCAACCTCTGAAATCTTGTGAGACATGTCTTCACATTAAATTTCTATTTGTTTCTTTGTGTATGTATCTCCTTAGCTCTGTTCCTCCAGAAAACATATGTTCTCTTCTTTAATTGTACTTCATGTTTACTCTTAAATGTACCTGACATGTACATTTTTGGGTTACATTCATGTATTTATTTACATACATAATTATTATCATATCCTACACTGGAAATGCATGTTTCCAGCAATCACAGACTTTGTATGCTTGCTTGTTACTATGTCTCTAGCACCAAGAGCATTGCCTAGTACACAGAAGATACTAAATAAATATTTATGACATAACAGTATATTTGATTCAATTTAAAATTTTGAAATGCATGCAATTCAGAAAATTAATAGTCATTTGGTTCCTTCTCCTTTTTGTCTGTGTTAAAGGAGCAAACCTGCATTAGTAAATTCTTACCTGATAACTACTGGTCTAAGGGATACCCATAGTAGCTGAATATTGTAACACCTTGCATTGGTCAACCGTTCTTCATGCATGACTACTCTTCATACCATGTAGTGTACTTACTATGTTTGTGTTCAGACAATGGTTTGGCCAAAGTATGGTGTTCACTTTTTATGTTTAATTAATAAATCATATACAGGGGACTCTGCAGGGTCCTGAGATAGCTCAGGGAGTCACAGGGCCAAAGTTATTGAGCATCTCAGCTAAGATCTCTTCTTTTTTTATAAAGCCACAGTTCCAGGGCTTCACCTTTAAGACCTCATTTACTATTAATTACCTCAAAAGTCTTACTTTCAATTATCATAGTCAGATTATTTTTAACCTTTTGCAGCATCACAGTAAAGATTAAATTTCCACATGAGTTTTCACTGGAATAGTCAACCCACAGTCCCCCTCTAGTTACATAATTCTACTGAGAATGTAGAACAATGGAGACTCAGTGGTGATTTCACTTACTTAATATCTTCCTTCATTTTCACTCATTAACCTATAAATGCAACTGAAGTACTTGATAATCTTGGTTTTCCTTTACCAATGAAATTATATCTTTGAAAGTTAGGCACTCTTATTCAATGTCCCTGACAAGCTGTACAATCATAAGGAGTGGCTAATCATATCAGAAAATCACAGCTCTGATACATAATATGCTGTTCACCATTCAAACTATGCAAATTCTCTCCCTTTGGCACTTGATTGCCCCGCTCATATTAAAAAAAAAAAAAAAAAATGATGCACAGTATACTTAGTAGAAGCTTCTTCTCATGTTCCTATTCCTAAGCCACTTTCTCTGGAAACAAGCACAAGGAACAGATTTGGCAAACCAGAACCATGAGGAGAGGAGGTGTAGTTGAACAGAGGGAACATTCATGTAGGCCTCAGAAAATCTTGACCAAAAGCTAAAGAACTCTCTGGAGCATTAGCATCTTCAGAGTTGTCCTGCGTTGGCCAGAAAGTCTGGATATTTACATCTGCTTTGTTCATAATGGAATGGAGTGGAGTAGGGGAGAAGGTTGAGGATGAGGTTCCCAGAATTTCCAGTCAACTTTGAAAGAGATATTAGAAATTACTGGCAGTAGCAGTTAGGGTATTCTGTCTTACCTTCCAGTAGTAGCTAAGCAAAAAACATATATTTTTGTCTAGTAAGAGAAATATGTAGCAAATCCTCTACATCTCTTAAATTAACACAGTAAGAACAGGAACACTTTCCCAGAGAGTACTAACACAACCCTATAATACTGAATACTCTACTTTCAACTTATATTGGACAATTCTAATAAATGTGTCTGAACTATATTATACTAAGCACTTACTTGCAAATGGCTATGAGATTGTGTGTGTAAGATAGCTTAAAGTATATCAAAGGTCACTTACAAACTAATATGCATAGGTG
>PVKN010041885.1:0-10476 GCA_004027915.1 Capromys pilorides
GGTTATGAATTTTTAAGTTTGAGTACCCTGACATGGCAGGTCTATGATCTGGTGGTGGGGGTCTCTCAGAACCTGACAATGCTCACACTGATAGAATGTTACCTGCCTACAGTGTACAAGTGGTGGCATCCTGAGAGGAACTGGAAACCAGAAGTTTGGAGCCATTGTTAATGCCGTTGGTTATTATGTGATCGGTCTTCCCATTGGGATTGCGCTGATGTTTGCAGCTGAGCTTGGCGTGGTCGGTAAGCTTTCACCCTGTTCATGCAGGACTTAGTTATTCACAGCCCCAGGAACTGATTGTCAGAGCATGTTGCAACTTGACTGTGGAATTCTGGAATTTTCACACACTCATTCCAGGCAGGGAAGAAACTAGGAATATCCAGAAGTGGTCTTCTGCTCCATCCAGACCCCAGTGTTTGGTCATGCTGCCTTTGTCTGCCCTTGCTGGTGATCTTCCACATTGTCACACTTGACCACAACCCCATATCCTTTTTTGTCTTTCCCTCTTGTGTCACTGTACTGGTTGATACACTGTGTCAATTGAGAAATTTAGAAGTTTAATTAAGTGACTCAGGAGAGAGCCAGGGTTCTTAGTTTGTAAATATCCTCATCCTGTGCAAGAAGAGGGCATGGACATTGTGTGAGTTCTACACCCCCAGCCCCAGGGTAGCTTGTTTACAATATAAAGAGGGGAGAGAGGCTGGCTAGAAGCTTCAGCTGCTGCCCTTCCCTTTGCTCTTCTCTTTCTTTCTTTCTTTCTTTCTTTCTTTCTTTCTGTTTCTTTCTTTCTTTCTAGTGTTTAGTACAGGGTCTACAGAGTCTCAATACACGGATCAAACTCTTAGTGATCCTCCTGTTTTCAGCCTCCTAAGCGCTGGGATTATAGGTGCATGCCATCACACCCAGTCTCAATAGCCCTTCCAACGTACCCTGGGGGGTGGGGTTGGCACAGCATGCCCAGGATTGAATCCTGATCCCTGGGTCTGCCTAACCCAAGCAGGTGCTTTAGTCCACTGAGCTATCTAACCGGCTCTTCTTTGCTATTTCTCTGCTGCCATGAACTGCTGCTCTCTGCCATGTGCCACTCTGCCTGGGAGCCAGCCAAATATAGACTAAAACCTCCACAAACTGTGAGCTAATTAATCTTTTCTCTCCTTAAATTTGGGTGTTGGGTGTTTTGTTCCAGAAACTAGTAAAAAGTAACCAAGACAAAATTTAGTACAAGAAGTGGGGTCATTGCTGTGCCTATACCTGACAATGTCGATTACAAGCTTTTGGGAATAGTTTATGAAAAGAGATTTTTTTTAAAAAAAGGTTTAAAAAGGTCACTTACTCGTAAAGAGCTAAAAATGCCTTAAGCTGCTCTATATGGGAGATTCTGGTCAGAGCTCAAAAGACCAAAAGACTAATAAAAAGCCTGCCTGTAAAGACCAGGCTAGGGAAGTTTCTGCTAGGAAGGACAGCACTGGTTGTTGGACTGTGGATGATTTGTTATTGTTTGGCAAAAAGCTTATCTACATTTTGCTCCTGTCCAGAGAGTCTTACTGAGACCGAGATTAAGCACAATAGACATCTTGCAAAATAAAAACCCAACTCCCTCCCCAAAACAAAACAAAAAACATCAAGGCACTCAAATATTGAGGCAGTGGTATGGCTTTTGTTGGGGTTTTTAGTTAGATATATGTTGAGAGTCAAGAGCAAAGAGCCCAACAAGATTATTTAAAGTTTTGTGAGTTTGGCCAAAAAAAAAAAGCTCCAAAGTTACAAAATGCAAAGATAAAGCTGACAGGATCTCCACTGCCAAGAAAAAACAAAAAATAAAAAATAAAAACATGTCTTGAGGGCATCACAAGAGGTGGCAGGTTCTCGCCCTTTGCAGCCTCAAAATTGCCAGGGTGAGAGACTTTGCTTTAAAGAGAAAGCTGCAGAGTCCTATATTCCAAAATGGAGGTTGTAGTCAAAGAAAATTCCAAAATGGTGCCAACATAAAAAAATGTGTTCCTCAAAATCAGAGTGCTCAGCAATCCAGACACTCTATCCCTATAGTTGAAAGAAAAAAAAAGCCTGGCTACTGCTCCAGCTTACAGCGGCCCTTGGCATCATCCATGTGGGGTTGGTTTTAGGCATATTCAAAATACAAGAGTTCTGAGGTTAAGAAGGCTTCCACCTAAATTTCAAAGGGCAGTGTATAGGGCTGATGAGATGGCTCAGCAGTCTAAAGTGCATGTGTCGGGAAGTTTAGGCCACTGCAGGGACCAAGGCTCGATCCCAGGCACCACATGCTGTGCTGCCCCCCTTTCCCAGGGAAGGCTGAGGCAGCCATAACACAAACAAATAAATGAGGTTTAAGAAAATAAAATAAACTTTTTTTTTAAAAAAGGGCAGTATGTAAAGCTGTGAGTGAGAAACCTATTCAATAAAAAACTCAAGTTTAAAAAAGGAAAAAAAAAAAAAAAGATTGTGTAAAAATAAGCCACCAAAAGAGAGCAAAACAGGCCTGAGAAAAGCCATACCAGCAGAAATGCTGTAAGGGTGGAGCCATATAAGGCTTTTAGAGCTCTCAACTCACTACAGGTTACATCAGATATTCCACATAAAACTATAGAACTTAACATTTGTCATTCTGGATTTTGGACTTGTTTTGGTCCCATTGGTTTGTATCCTATTATGTATACCTTTTTAAAGGCACAAATGTTTGTCTTGTGCCTTTGAATGTTGGACGTGTTTAATTTTTCATTTATACAGGGGCTCACAGCTAAGAGTTAGCCTTAGATCTTGGAGAAGACTTGAGATTTAGACTTTTCAACATGCTACAACTGTTAGGACTTGGGCAACTCATAGAGATAGACTAAAATGCCTTTTACATAATGGGATGTGCATGAGTCTTTGGCAGGGGTGAGGGGGTGGGGGGTGTCCAGGGGCAAATTGTCATGGTTCTAATGTAATACAATGTTCAAGTTATAAAATGTTAATAAGTATGTCTATGTACCTAAAAACTGGTTTAAGAAAATGTATGGTTGCCAAATTGACAAGAGGTAGATTGTACTGGTTGATATGTTGTGTTAACTTGGGAAATTTAGAGGTTTAATTAAGTGACTCAGGAGAGAGCCAGGGTTCTTAGTTTGCAAACATCCTCATCCTGTGCAAGAGGAGCACATGGACATTGGTGAGTTCTGCACCCTCAGCCCCAGGGTAGCTTGTTTACAATATAAGCAGGGGAGAGAGGCTGGTTAGAAGCTTCAGCGGCTGCTCTTCCCTTTGCTCTTCACTGTTTTTCTGCTGCCATCAACTGCTGCTCTCTGTCTTGGACCACTCTGCCTGGGAGCCAGCCTAACTGAGACAGTTACCCAGGTCTTTCTTCAAAGAAAGCAGTAGCAAAGACTTTGAAAAACATTTGGAAATGTCCCTTTGTAGGCCTCATTCTGTTCATTTAGTGACAACCCCTTGTATGGCGAAACTCCAGGACTGGCGCTGGCTGTCCTGAAGAGTTTGGGATGAGATGGAGGTGCAGCAGATCAGCATGCTTGGCGGCTGGACCCAGAACGCCCTAGAACAGCACCTCCATGTGTTCTCAAGGGGTGTGGCATGGGGCAAGCGCTCTTGTTGCCGCCCTCAGCTGCTCTGCAGGCTCACCTCCCACCTGGTAGCTCTGCTCTTTGTGTCTGGGGGGTTTCCGCAAGGGCCCAGTGTGGATGAGTGTGGAGGGCACAAAGGGAGGCAAATCAGGGAGGCGAATTTGTCACCTTACAGCATTTGGAGGAAAGAACTGAATCCACAGGATGTGAAATTACTGGAGCTCATCTTTTTAAAAAGCAGGGAAATAAATGACTGCCCTGTTTGATTTCTAGAATAATAATTGGGAGTATACTGGCAGTGAATAGATGATTATATTAAAAACTCAGTGTTGTCTTTGGGCTGAAGCAGTGACTGGCCTAAGCTTGCTCTGTTTTAATACACTGGCGCTCGGTGAGCAGTCATCTGATACCTCCAGAGAACTTTCAGCCAGACATATTTCATTGTTTTGTACTTTTCTCAAGTTCAGTAATATTTTAATTAAAAATATGAGAGCTATTCAAAGAGTGGAAGTGCCAGATTTTTCTGGGCTTCCACTGTGGTGCAGAGAATTATTTAGTTGAGTTTCTGGCATTACTCATGCTTTGGATTTGCTGACGACATGGTTAATGGAAGTACCAGAGAAATCTGCTTTTTTCTCTTTTTTTTGGTAATATATTTTGCTTAACATAATGCATTCAAAATATTATCACTGTAACCTACACTCAGTATAAAACCTTAATGGGACACTTTATATTTTATATCTTTTTGTTATTGTTTTTACTGGGGATTGAACCAGGCTTCATGCTGAGCTATATCTTCAGTCCCTTTTATGTTTTGAGACAGAATGTGATCACACTTGGATATTATATTATTTCTAAAATATTATCTTTATTGATAAATCATAAGTGTGTACATTTGTGTGGGGTATGAGTGAGAATCTATGTATGTATCTATCTATCTGTCTGTCTATCTATCTATCTATCTATCTATCTATCTATCTATCTATCTTCAGACCAAAGTAATCAGCATACCCATCTCCTTGCTTGCTTATCATTTTTCATAGTAAACACTTGAAATTTACTCTCTAGTCAATATGAAATACACAGTATATTAGAATTTCAACACCCTGCTGTGTAATCAGTCTCAAACTATTCCTTCTATTTAAAACTTTGTAACTTCTATTTGTTTGTTTGTTTGTTTTCTGGGCATTAAACCCAAGGTCTTGCCACATGCTAGACAACAGCTCTACCAGTGAGATGTAGCCCCAGAGACCACAACTTTGTACCCTTTGATGAGGAAGTTCTCTGACTTCCCGCCTCCACAGGCACCTCCAGCCTCTGGTAACTGTTCTACTTTCTACTTCTGAGCTCAGCTTTTAGAAACACAGTCTAATTTATAGATCCGCCTGTATCTCCTAGGACCATATTTAAGTGTCTTATTCACTTAGCAAAAGCATTCCGACTATGTTCAAAGTAAAGAGAATTGAGCGTCCCTGCAAGAAGCTGTCGGGGACCCTGGGGAGGTGAGAGCACTGTAAGAAGACCAGAGATGAGCCCTCCACTCACCTCTTAGGAAGAAGACTGCTGTGAGTTCATTTGGAATACTGTGTGGCCTGTCCTGGTATCCAGGGGACAGTCCTAACAAGTAACTCCTACAAATGACCACCTCAGGATTTCCTATGAGGCCTTGCACACAAGCAAATTCCTAGGCCCACAGTAGGGATTTCTAATAATTAATCTATTTGGGTTTCCTAGGTTGAGTCAAATAGAAGTCAAATAGAATTACTAGAAATAAAATGGATAACTTTGGAGTTAAAGCTGGAAATAGCCGGTCAATTTCCATTGAGGCCAGTTAGGGTGAGCTTGTAAATCATGGGTAAACGGCTGATTGTAAAGGGCTGGTTGTAAAGGACTGGTTGATCGAGGTTAAAGAACACCCCATGAGAGTTATGGATAGTAAGAGGTAGAGCAGTACTCTTTCATGAAGTCTACTTCAAACAAGAAACCACTCCTAACCTGTGTAGGCCTTACATGGATTCAAACCGTAGTGAAAAAAACTATGTCCAAGAGAGGAGGTAAAGCAAGGGCTATGTGTTCTGAGTCTGTTGGCCAAGGCAGCCAGCCAGCAAAAGCCTCACCCTGTGAAAAGGGATGGCTCAGGTGCATCTCACTAGAGGCTGCTGGCCTGCGGCACTGGAGGCCATGGCCTAGGTCCTCCATGGAAATGCTTAAGGGTCCATATTTATTTAACCTTCTCTACTGTATCCTAAGTTGGAAGTGGGGTCTAAACTTAGGGTGGTTGTCGATTATTAGCCAATTCCAGGCCATTTGGGGTCCACTTTACAGAAGCTACTGTTTAGTTTTATGAGTTGTCAATGGGGAACCCAGGCAGTCTAGCTGCAAGTCTGATTTCTAGCAGGTGGCTTCTTGGGTTGTTTATCTCCTATAAGGGCCTGGTTTTCTGTGGTTGTGGTTTTATATATAAACTGGCATTACTTATTCACATAATCAGCCTCTGATAGCTATACTAGAACTTTTGATTCTGCCATTAGTTCTTTGTTGGTAAAATGACCTGTACCACTTGGGTGTTCCTCCATACCCTGGGCAGGTTTACTAGGTAGAATCCGTGCAGCATGTATTTTGAGAGCCGTGAGGCTTTTCCTGTCATCCAGTCCTATTTGGCCTCTTCTTTGTATGTTCTTTGTTCATTTCTAGGGCCATCACCAGGCCCAGAGCTTCCAGCAAAATCTGTGCTGGGAGCAAGTTAAGATCTTAAAGGCAAGCGGGAGGCTCTGGGGGAGGGAACATGATTACCTCTAATGGTTGGTGACTCTCGCTTAAGGGTTTTTAATTTTTTACTGTAATTATTGTATGATCACTATGAGTACAAAATGAGAATAAAGTTTTTACAAGCATAATTTTAGAATATGAACATTGTTTTCTAAAATGGTTTTCCAGCTGGTGATGTAGCAGTGATAGAGAGCATGCTCAGCTCCCTAGGCCTAGGAAGTTCACTATGAACTTACATAAACCTTAGGGATTTTCATTTTAATTAATTAGTTAACTTATTTATGTATTTGAGGGGGGATTTTTTTTAAAGAGAAAAGTTTCCTCTTTTCTTATTTTAGAATACCTACAGTTGATAACCATGCAAAATAATTTCCAAATCAAAGACTTCCAGGGGAAACATATGAGTTGAAACTAAATAAATTTTAGGGCCGGCCAAAATAGCTCAGTCGATTAAAGTGCCTGTTTAGGCAGACGCAGTGGCCTGGGTTTGATCCCTGGTGTGTCGTGTCAGCGCCCTCCTGACACACACCGGGGTGCGCTGAGATGAGACTGAGCATGGTGACACACATCTGTAATCCCAGCTCTTGGGAGGCTGAAAACAGGAGAATCACTATGCGTCTAATCTATGTAGTGAGACCCTGTAGATCCTGTCCTAAAAAATACAAGACAAAACAAAAAACACTGAATAATTTTAATTTCCTTATTTGGCATGATTTCTGCTTTTTTCGATCTCCCTTTTGAGGAACACAGAACAACAATAGTTTATTCTGGGAAATTTAATTTCCTCGTAGCTATTATTTTTCTTACTATACAAGCATTGTAATACCAAAAGCCAAAACTAATTTCTGTACCTTTGCACTAACATCTTCCGGGAGTGCTGAATCTTCTGGAACCTTCTGCAAACCCAGTTTCTGGTGCACTATGCTGCATCTCAGCCATGAAGCAGATTCTTGGGATGGGCTACATGAATGCTGGGGACACATCCTCTCTGGGGGTGGCTGCTTTCCATGGAGCTGACCTGTTAAATACTTGCATTTCCAGGTCTGTGGTCAGGGATGATCATCTGCATCATCTCTCAGGCTGTGTGTTTTCTGGCCTTCATTGCCCGGCTCAACTGGAAACGAGCCTGTGAGCAGGTAACTGCCCTCAGCGCTGCCCTGAAGAGCCTCCTTTCCAGCAAGCAAAGAGGAGCCAGCTCAGTACTTGCTCTCGTTTTGGAAGGCTCTGTTCCCTTTTGTGCTGTTTTTATGCTTGTTTTGTTGTTTGAACTAGACTTTCAGATGTGGAGAGCTGCACAACCCAGGCCTCATCTACTGCCCTATGTTGGCTCCATGAATAGAAAAATACAGGGGTTTTTGCATGTCATGCCAGACCATGGCATTTGTCCCCCCAAAGCCTTTCCAGTCTAAGAAAGGTGGGGCACATCAAATTTACCCTAATACTATCATATTTTGCTAAAAGACTGTGTGCTTCCTTCTCTTTGCCCTTCCAAGGACAAAGTGAGGTCTGGAAAAAGGAAAAGGAGATGAAGGAGGGGACGTAGAAGGGCATATCCTACCTGACCCTGGCTGAGCCACCTCCCCTACAGTGTGCTCTGTCCATCCAGCCTCCTTCCCCCACTGACACCATCTCAGTCTTTCTAGAAGGGAATTCCATAGTAACCTAGAGAAATTTCATGTTAGTTAAAGAAAATGCCTTGACTTTTCATCTGGGTGGGCCACTAACATGTCCTAATAACTATCTAATGGCTTTCAGACATACTCTTCCTTTTGCTTTCTAGGCTCTAGTCCATGCCAACTTGAAGGCAAATATGGTCCCCAATGAAAACTGTACTGTCTGTCAGGATCCAGCTTACCCAGGTATGATAAAACTCTCACTTTTGCACAGGCCTGTCTGGCTATGACAGGAGATACGACTGGGGGACACAGTAGATCAGCTACATGAACTCCCACTGCAACAGGGCACTAATGTGTCAGAAACAAATGATTAAGTCAGGTGGCACCCACTTCGTGGGTGATTCAGCCAGACACATTTGTACCACCATAGATGATTTACAGAGCTGCCATCCTGCTATTCTGATGGACTTCTGCTGTAAGCATTCCACAAGCATTTCTTTTAAAACATACACTTTAAAATTTTTATGTGTACACTTATAAAATTTGAAATATATTAATTGTACATATTTGTGGGGTATAGATGGCCTCTTGATGCAATATATAATGTTCAAGGTTTGGATCAGGGTAATTGACATACCTACCACCTTATGCATTTATAATTTCTTTGTGTTGGGCTTCAGGCATTTCTAATATGTGGCTGTCCTGTGCATGGACCGTATCTCAGATGCTGACATTCACGTGTTTGTTTTAATGGGTCCCTCATTTGGCGCCACTGGGTTTAAGCAGATTATTTTTTGATACACTTCTTCTAGTGAACATTATACCAATTGGGTTATGTGTTTTTCTTCCTATCTATTTAGTAATTCCTCTATGTTCTCAGTTTCTCCAGCAAAAATTCTCATATGAATCTTTTGTTCCTGTAAGGAGGTAAAAATGGCTTCCCTCCAACTGCCTGCATTCTGTAGCTGCACTACAACTTAAGTTGACACAAGGAAGATTAATAGGAGAAGACCATATTGAATTATAAGTTTAGGCAGCGGGGGTCCCACAAAATCTGAAACTCAAAGAAGGCTCAGACAATTCAAACTTCTAAAGCATTCCAAACTACAGAAGAGGAAAGGGTGAGAGGTTTCTAAGGGTGGTGGCTACATGAGTTATGGGAAGAGGAAGGGAGGAAATGACTGCCAAGAAGGGTGTCTTCTTGCGTAGATAAAGTTTCACTGGTGGTAACAGTTGTCAGAAGCAATCCTCTTCTGGAGACTGGTGCTTCTAGTAAGGTAGAATTCCTTTATAGATGTACACTTCTTTCATAAAATAACAGTGTTTCAGAGCCACACTGTCTCCACTTTCTCAGAATTCCCAGTTGGAGACATGTCAAAGAAGGCTGCTTTGAGGTAGCATATTCTCTTTACTTTTTGTCACATTTTGGGGTGGCATGTTCTGACTCTGCCACTCCTTTGTAATATAAACTCTTTAGACTTCCTAGCTGCCTAGCTGGTTATCAGTGGCTCATTTTGCTTTTCTCAATGTTTATTCCTATTGTCTAGTCTCCCATGTGTCTGGTTAACTTTGTGTTTGAACTTGTTTTAGAAATCGTTTGAGGTGTAAAACAAAGGGTGCATCTTCAGATAGGATGTTCCTTGTCAGGTACTGAGGTTTTGACTCAAGAAAACTAAACTCCCAGGTTTACAAGTATAATTGCTTAGTTAATATTGATCCAATAGGAAAATGAGTCATGTAGCAAGGGTATATAGAGAGTAATTTTTGGAAAGGGAGGGGTATGGGTCCAGATGTTCTAGACACCCGCCTATTTGTCTAATGCCTATCTTGGCCCACTGGACTAGGTGGTGTGGATCACAGCATAATCTCAGCTTGCTGTATATCTCGAAGGCCTGGCTATGGAATCTCCATCCTGAGATTCTCTGTGGATTTGCCTCCAGCCAAAATTCTGATGCCTTTATTTTTTTGTGCTGACTTCTTCAAGGGCCCAACCCTTTCTAACTGCATATTAATATCCATCTACCTTAACATATAATAGCTTCATAGGCAACCTAAAGAAATTTCAGAAATTGAGGTTTATGGACCACCCAGCTGATCTGGAGGTGAGAGACAGTGAGTGTAAGGCTGGCTTACCTCTCATTTATACTTAATGTTTGGATCCGGCCATTCAGAGAAGTTCCAAGTCCAGACACAGGTGTACTGGGGGCCATGCTCTCTGGGCACTGCTCAGCCTCTGAGCTCCATCTTCAGATGGGGAATTCTCTAGATAGAAGTAGCCCTAAAGGACTTCCTGTTGGGGTTTCCAGATGCCTTGTGATCATGTCCTGGTAATTCCTTATTATATTGTTAGCTCTCTGATGTCTTCAATATGATCTTTAAAACTTATTTTATCTAGATTTTGTAATCATCTTGAGTGGAAGATTTGGTCTGGGTTTTCTACCATTAGTCTCAGTTTCCCCAATTTATAAAGTTGGGATGGTATGGTACTTACTATTGCTGTGAGTACTGAGTAC
>PVKN010041886.1:0-10483 GCA_004027915.1 Capromys pilorides
TACTTCATCCAAGGCAGAAAGAGAATGCTGGGTTCATATGCAGGAGAGATGGGGCTACTAAAGATGGAAATTCCAAGAATATAAAGGGTAAAGCCTTCAAAGATAGGATCCTGAAGGCAGGTAGGTGGATCAACCTTGGACAGACAGAAGCATCCTTTGAGAAGACAGAGAGACATAGAGAACTTGGTTGGAAATTTGGGGGACATTAAGACAAAAGTTTGTGTGTGTGTGTGTGTGTGTGTGTGTGTGTGTGTGTGTGGTGTGACTGGAAGTGCTATGATATATTAAGAGGATGGTAAAAGAGGCTATTTAAGAATGCACCGTGCAACTGCCAATTGGTTTTGAGGGAGAGAGGGGGCTAAAAGCCCAAACTCAGCCCCATACTTAGGCTGTTCTGTTTTCCCTAAATCACTTTAATCCAGGATGAAGGGTGAAAGAGACAGACAATTGTGTTGATTCTTAGTAAAGGTGCAGCTGAAGGACAATGACACGATGAACTGGGAATGTGAGCAGAAGTAAGAGCTGGCCCCTCCAATTAATTGTTAAGGGCCCAGAACACGGGCTAAATGGAAAATGAACCATTTTTTGGTTGCTGTCTTTCCATTTATCACCTCTCTGTATTTACACAGGTCAGAGCTGCTGTTGGAAAGAACTTGATGTCTATGCAGGATTGCAGACCCACCCTCAGTGGAGAGCACCTTATCAGGATATTTCTGGCAAATTGGATAGAATGGAAAAGATAAATATAAAAACCACAGGTGCGATGCTACTTCAGCGCTTTAACAGCCCAAAGGCTTGTTTCTTTCTCATGCAAAGCTTTTTGGGGACAGGTCTCTCTCCCAGGTAAGCACTACCACTTACTTCCATTGCTGGGTGGAGGTGTACCCCATCCAGGCAGAGGGCTCCTGCAGGTGGATGAAGTGTCTCACTTATTAGGACCTCACAGCTGAAGAGATGCTCATTCTCAAGAGCTAAAACTCATCCTGAGATGGCAGTCCAACTGCATAGAAAGTGGAGCAATGAAAACAAGCCTGGGGATGTTCAGCGAACATCAATCATTGCTAGCAAACTGGCTCGACTGGCAAGCTTCCTAAGACCTGCACTTAGCTAGCACCATGTCAGGGAACTAAATTTGTTAGTGATGAGGAAGCAAGCCTTGGGGATGCTCCCTGACTTACAAGGAGGTTGCATCCTGGTAAGCTGTAAGTAAAAAATGCATTTACACCGAGCCTGCAGAACACAGTAGCTCTGTAGGCTGTGCACAGTAAAGTACTTGTTCCCCATCTTGAGGGCTCCTCGCCATCCCCAGCATGGTGGGAGACAAGAGCACTGCATGTTGCCAAGGAGAAGACCAGCACGCCGCATTCCAAGTGTGGTTTCTGATGAGTATATCCCTTCTTTCCACACTGTCATAAAGCGGCAAACTGAAGTCATAGCATTGTCAGAGGGGGAGCATCCGCATCACAGGGCTTGGCCGCGGTGGGTCTGCTTCCTCCCAGTCTGGGTAGCTGAGAAAGGAAAATCCGCAGGAATCCAACAGTAATTCTATAACCGGATATTGTATAAGAAAACAGAGGCAGAAAGAAAGGTGAAAAGGAAGAAGAGAGGAAGGAGAGGGAGAAGAATGAGATGCAAAGAGGCGAGGAAGGAGAAAAGGAAGACACACAGGCATGGACAGCACCCGGCTGTTGAGTTCAGCTTCAACACTTTTATGATCATTGCTCCGCTCAACTGAGCAGACTGATGTCTGCTTACAGGAAATGGAGAGATAATTAAGGGCGCACTGTGACCAGGTGGTCTACCCTTTCAGCACCCAAAAGCAGGAGGGACACCCCAAAGTCAGGATGGAGGTGGAGGGATAACTGCAGACCCAGCTGCCCGCCGCAGGAGGTTCTTAGCTTCGCCTTCTCTGGCCTCCTTGCTAGCTTGCACTAACTCCCTCTGCCAAGCTCGGTCAGTTTACTGTTATTACCGACATTATTTAGAATGCTTGTGAAGATGAGAAGCTGCTAAGAGGCCCTCACCACCCCCAGCTCCACTCTAGAGGAGACGTGCTCTTTCTCTCTAATCTGCTCACTCAGTCCTGAGTAACTTTTCAGAGGGCTCCAGACACCGCAGTCTGACAGCTATACCAAGGCACATTGGACGCAATGGAATTGCTCTACAAGCAACCTTGCCAAAGGCCCTTTTCCATGCACAAAGCTGGCTCTATCTTTGTATATTGAGGGAGCTAAATCAATGTTAAATGCTTGGCTCTTTTCACAGGACAATGACCAGGACCTAAGCTGCGTCCTTCCTTTTTGATTGACACTTGAAACGCAGCGCGGGAATCAGCCAGAGGCGCTGCTACAAGCCGGAGCCTCTGCTGGGATAACCACTGGTGACATCTGCAGAAAGGCGACAAAAGGCAGTTGAAAGCTGTGTTTGTTGCTTCCCCCCTCAGATCTCCGTGCTTTCATGGAGCTCCTTACTTGCTTTAATATTATGATTCAGCACCTGGCTTTTTTGAACCTTGCTTTAAACTTCAAAAGGCGAGGTGGTATTAACAAACATGAAACGAAGAAGTGGCGGTAGTTTGATTTACTGTTGTCGTCTTATCAAGGGTTTTTTTTGTCACCAGCTGCCACTTTCTGTCATCTTTGGAACCATTATCATTTCTCTAAAATCTAAAAGAGTCCACTTAATAACAGCTTTGAATACAGGCAGGATCACTAACATACACAGTTCTGGGGCTGACAGGACCATCAAACCGAAAGAAAGATGTTGCCAAAAAAGAAAAAAAAAAATCCACACAAATAAGAGCTGTAGTACTTTCTAGTGACCTTGATTTCAGAATTAAACAAATCAAATCCAATTCTGTTGCTACTTTTCAATTCCAGTTTGGAGTTTCCTTAAGAAGTCCCTTTTCATCGTTAGAACTCGTGGGGAGGGAAAATAAATTCAAAGCCTCATGACTCTAGACAGAAAAGGCAACTCATGCTACCACGAGATGTCGGAAGTAACCTCAGCCAGCACCACTGCTCAGGTAATTACCCGCTCACTTGGGTTGATTTTTAGGAGAAGGAGCACTCTCTTGATGTGCACAGCCAGACTAACACAATTAATGTTCTCTAAGAAAGAGTGAGCTTGGCTTCTGCTCCTTCCCGAGATGGCAGCCCTGAGCTTTCTAACCAGCCCCTGGCCCTCAGGGGACCTTCTAATTGAGATGTTAGAGCTGGATCCACCAGAGGTCATGTAGTCTGACTAATCCTGACATCTGTTGAGAACCTCAGATCTCTTGAGAACATGAAGTTGGTGAGACCACAGAGTCCTCAGGGACCACCCATTCTAGTCTTTTTTATTTTTCCAAGGATCTTAGTAAAAATATAGGTGCTTCCCCTCAAGCTCCTATCCACATCATCTGAATCCACCATTCAGAAGCTCTGCTGGAGGTGCTTGTATTCTTTAAAGTTCTCTTATGCATCTAATTTCTAAAGAGTGTTGAGATCAACTCTTATGGGTAAGGCTTCTGAGATTTGGTAAATGTTAAGTCATTGTCTAGTACTGTCAAGTCAGAAAGTACGTGACAGAACTGGACCAACACCACATGGTGGGAACCCAGAATAATATCCGTGTCTCCTTGGTGGACCATAGAAGGGGCGTGGGGAGGGAAGTGGCCAGTGCAATGCACTGTCTACGCCGTGGGTGTGCTAATGCTGCATAGGCTGAGAAGTGGTTTCCCAAGATGCACCGTTGTCTCTGTTTGCTGCAGTCCACCTGTTCTTCCACCTCTTCAGCCAACTTTCTGATTCCATGAGCAACTAGTCCCTCTTCCTCCTTCTTCCCAGGCTTCTGAGGGCTTCAAGATACTTAGTGTTGAGAAAAGAACTGATGACCCTGGGCCACTTTCAAAAGAGAAACAAATATAAATAACATACATGTTTAAAAGTAAGACGGATGAAGCCTACTAACCGAGAAGTTATGAAGTGCAAAGATGCCACTTGTATCTTGCTTTCATATACCATCTTCTTGAAATTAGCCAAATATGTTTGATGCACTAGTTCTCTTTTGTATGGTCTAGTAGCCCAAATGCTCCGTTTTATTGTGTAATATTGTTAGACATAGCCCCAAAAGCTCTATGCATTCTAGCTCTTTCTACAAAGTAGATAAATTAAATGAACCTTATTAGTGGTGACCAGTCAGCCTGGTTTCAACCCACAAACTCTAAGCAGTCACTTTCAGAGGCAGGTTACAGCTCCTGGGTACTTCAAAGTCTGAAGGCCTCTACCATACGATGGGTTAGGGAGAGTGAGGTGTAGATGGAGGAACCATCCTTGGGGCTGCCACTGGCTGTGTGCTTCACAGGGCTGTGACAAGTCCAAAAATCAAGAAAACTACTCTCCTCTTCTCCCCACCTCCCCAAAGATATCTCTAGACTCAAAGATCAGGGCCATTTCGATGGCTTAAAATAATGAAGTCATGGCATCAAATTCGATCACCAAGTCACCTCTGTCCAGGTGCTAATGGTGGCCTGGACCACTGAGTTAGGAAGGAGTCAGGGCTCAGTCACATGAATGATAAGTGGTGTCTTTCATAAATGGGATTTTGTAGCCATACTTCCAGAATTCTTGCCTATAGCAAAATTATTTTATCTGCAACAAGAAGATGTTCCTTCCTCTTGGTTATTTTTCATGGCTCTCTCCCTTTAGTGGCATGTGCTTCCTTCATATCTGTTTCCCACTGCAAAAGGTACAGTGTGAGGGTGAAATTCTGCCGCAGCACAGTCAGCAGAGCTCAGAGAACAGCATCGTCTCCTGCTCTGCCGCACCCAGGCTGGAAGTCCTCCCGCTGAGTCCTGCAGCCTTTCTGCAACCCAGTTGCTTCTGCAAAATGGAAAGAACAAAGTTTTGCCTGCTAACCCTACAGCGCTGAGGGGAAGACAGCAAGGAAGAGATGCACGTGTAGCCTTGGTCAGCCGTGAAAATCGGTGCACCTGCCCACGGGCACCCCGAGTCAGGCCAGCCTGTGTGTGGGCAGCCCGGCCTCCCTCTGGTGACGTGGCAAAGAGCATCCTTCAACATTTCCAGGGTCCCTTGCTGCCCCTCAGCTCTTCCTCCTTAGTGGTTAGAATTCTCACTCGAGCTAGAGCTTCAAGTTGCTGGTGACCCCAGACCCGTCTTCAGGCATGCTCTAAGTAGAGTCCGCGTCTTGTCGGGAGTATGGCCTCCGCTTGGAGAGAAACAGGCTTGTGGTTGGCTTCGGTGAGAAGCAAGGATGGAAAGGCCAGAGAGGAGGGCGAGACTTGCTGGAGAGGAAAAAGGACATTTCATTCCCTGCCAGGTAAGAAGATGACTGACCAGAGCTGTGGTCTGGACACCGCTCGCTGTCTATGTCACACCGGTGAGCCGTTCTGTGCCTGGGCTCACTCGGCTCCTCACTTGCTCACTCATGAGTGCTACCGACACCTGCTCTGCATCAGGCCCATTGAGTTAGTGAGGCAGGTCAATAACCCTAACGGATGATGTTTACGCTTTATCAGGGAAGACAGACTACAGTGGAGAAACCCACTGGGTAGTGTGGAACACCATGAAAACATCTAAACACAGAGGATGAAGGGAACAAGATCTTTGAGGAGATGACATTTTGGCAGAATTTTCATGAAGAGTCATTAGAAACTGGACAAAGTCTTGGCAGAGAGAATTCAAGGGAAGAGGAATATCAATCTAGGAAATAGAAAAGAAGCTAATATGCACGGATTGTATTTAAGATAGATTTTATAGACTAGGTTGATGGTCTTTTGCTGCCAGAATAAATGTGGGAAGGAGAGGAGTCACAGGTGACTCTGGGTCCATTGGAGAGGAAGGCTCATGACAAATCCAAGGTTTGTTTGGGGGAGAGAAAAATTCTGCTTTAAACATAATCCATTTGGGGGCCAGGGAGATAGCTCAGTAGAATGTCCAGTTTAGCAAATCTGGAGACAAATGGAGGTAAGGACAGAATGTCCAAGAGGTTGTGCAGAGAAAGCTCGGGGAAAAAGCAGAGACAGAGGTGCACAGGTCATGAGTGGAAGGGAAATAAATAGAAGCATGGGGGTCGAGATGGCCCTCGGCCTGGTAAGAAACTAGGCAATGGGGGTGGGGGGGTGGAGGCCAGAGGGACAGGGAAAAGGATCAGCCTGAACTAAGGGAAGCAAGAGGGGCCTGAATACCTGGTTTGAGTGCTGTACCACTCCGGGCTTGGTCCCTGTTGTATGGCGTGGTGACCTCAGAGGACTACTCACAAGGGGCCACAAGGTTGTTTTATTCTGTTAGAGCTTGGCTTTTATTCTATTTTCCATGGCTGGGCAAGCAGCACAGTGGAGGTCAAGATGCTTAAATGATCCACAGTGGTTGTGGAACTCCCCTTCATTTGAGGCCGAAGCCCATGGAATGTCATTTTTCTAAGTAGTGACAAAGTAAATGTTATTCAAAGTCACATGGGGTTTGCTTCTTGGTATAATAAATATGTGCCAAAGATTTTATTTATCAACTTGGTGAAAAATCTAACCATACTACAGGCTGTTGATTACCATCTACCTCAGTGAGTATCAAAGGGTGCTGACCTCTTACCTACATGAAGGATCTGCTCAACTTGACCTCTTTCCCATTATGCATCCCTTCTAAGTTTGAAAAGAGAAAAGCAAATCAAAACCCATCCACAGAAATTCCATTCTTCTCCTGACTCCACCTCCACACCTGCTACACACTTTTATCAGCTCTGTGTAGCAGCTGTGATGGAAATGAAGACTACAGGAAGCTTCAAAGCCCATCATGCTAAGCAGTGATACATACTCAAAAGAGGGCAATTCCAGTCCCTTATCTGACACCACATAGATGGCCCAAGTCACAGAGTTTCTTTTCACATTCTTGGGCATGGCTTCCCAAACCCGCCTTCTAAGGAACCTTCTGAGTGTGGAGACGTAGGTACTTTGGCACTAACAGGGCAGGGCAACTCATGGATTTGGAATATGGAGTCGCCAAGATAGTCTCTAAGCTTACCACTCTACATGTAAGACATACAATTTAATTCTCCAGGCATGCAGGCCCATGTAGTGCTATAACCTTCTGCCTCTCAATGCAGAGAAAGCAGAGGAGCTCAGCTCATAGCTACAGGAGACCAAGAGCCTGCGATTTGGCTACGGTCATCTGGGACAGTCAGTCTTTATTACAGACTCAATGAAAAGGCCCATGTGAAATGAGGTAACACAATGACCAAGAGTGGAATTCAATGAAACTAACTCACTTGGGAAACCAAGGGCTTCCATGTGGTCAATAGCTACTGTGAACCTTCCCCTTCAGTTGCACATCAATTATTAATTACACCTCTCTTTCCTTCTAGATGGATGAGGCTAAAATAGTGGGGACTGTGTCTATATTGCTCCATCACCTTATTTCTAGCATTTTACACATTCTTATTTGAAGTGAAACATTTTTTTGAATCATTGAAAGCCTTCTGGTAAGCAGCCTCTGGATGAGGGTGTATGCTGCAAAATTCTAGAGAAGTGGCCCATGCTATGCCATGAACGGTCATGCAGAACCAAAGTCTACCCATGCCGGGTGTAACACCTGCAGCTCAGGTCATGTGTCTCAACTAGGAGTGACGTCACCACAGGAGCACACAGTTTGCCTGTGATTTGAGACAAATGTGTTTACTCAGTGTCACAGAAGCTTCTAAAAACTGTTCTGAGTCACATGATGGCATAAGACTAAATCCCTTCCAATGATAAGGAATTCTCATGAGCATGTCTGACAGTGGGCTATGTGACCAACTGCTAGTTAAATATTGTATCTACTAGGGAAGTAATGAAAAAAATAGGAAAAAGATTCATGATAATACTGTCACAGGTCTGCCAAACACTGTTCATATCACTGTCTGCTGCAAACTTCTAAATGCATCAAACTTTTAGATGGGTTTTTATTATCTGAGCTATGTAATAGGTTGTATTCGAGCTCAAAAAAATTTCTTGTACATTAACAGTTTCCAGTGATCTACAATGAAAAATAACTAGATAGCATGAATGATCCAAAACACAATGACCCTAATGGCCAGGGACTGGCACCTCCTTTGCATAGACAGCATAGTTTCTTTTCCTTGCAATACAAGGCAGACTAGGGATGGAGGATCTGGGCAAAGGAAAGAACTGCCCCAACATATGAGTGATTCTCAGAAGTAGGGTAGCGATGGAGGTGGTCATCAGCTTCATTTTACATTGTCTTACCTGATTCCTATTTGGAATTAGGCAAGTGCCTAATTCCAAATACTCACATTAGCTTTTAGTCTGTTCCGTGGTCATTTGATCCATTGGGAGATTCTTGCCCTGAAAGAGTAATAGTGACTTTCTCTTCATCATTCTTTTTGGACAAGACATCAGAGACAGAGTGAAGGCATGATCGAGAAGACATAAACCTTGCCCCAAGTGCACTCATAAAGGAGTATGTTATGTTGAACTGCTGGTATTTTGTGTGACAGGGAATGCTACATTTAAGAATAGTCAATGACACCCCAGGTAACAATCGGAAGGAAGCACATACAACTCTTTCAAGAGACAGGAGGAGAGAGAGAGAAAGAGAGAGAGGAGAGAGAGAAAGAGAGAGAGAGAGGAGAGAGAGAAAGAAAGAGAGAGAGACAGAGAGAGAGAGAGAGAGAGAGAGCATTTTGGCATAATGTCCCCAAGCCTGGGTTCATCCATGCAGCCCAAAGGCCCTGCCATGTGGAGAGCAGCTGTGGAGACTGACTTCTGAGTCACCACCACTGAAGGGGGGACATTTGTACAAGTTCAAAGGCAGTGGGGACCTTGGCCATCATGTGCCTTAGTGAAAGTCAAGACACAGGATGACATCACTGCTTATTTGGGAGGCTCTGGGGACCAATAGAGATACATTCTTTCTTTTAAATAATGTCCTCACCCAGGCATATAGATGACCCTATGGTTGACAATATGTAATCTATCTACTTTAATAAGTTGCAACTTCTTCAGGAGGAGACTGTGGCTTGAATGATACTTAGAAGGTGACTAAATATCTTATAAATGTGCCACGTGGTCATCCACGCAAAGTCTGAAAGCAGACTAACAGGACTAGGACCCCTACATTGCCAAAGTCAGGAACTTGGAGTACTGTGGAAACAAATCTACTATTATAAGGATCTTAGTATGACAGTGTCACACCCGTCCAGAATCCCAGGAACACATGGTCCATTGTCCTTTGTAGCAGTAACAGCATAGGCAGGTTAACCAGGATGAACAAAAGAAATAGTACTCAGTGAAAGCCAGAACTTGAAATTCTAAGAAGCGACTGAGGCTGAAAATATAAAGAGAAAATGTGCATGGGAAATTCTTACACTTTGTTTAAGAGGGAATTTGGATTAGCCAGCCTGACTTCTCAGGACAGGACCTGGACAGAAAAGTGACATACTGTGTACTAAAAAATACTGCATTCTGGACACCAATATTAGCTTTGATGATTTACTGTATGATACATCTAACAAACATGTGCATGAGCCCACTATTCCAAGTCCTGCTTCTAAACCAGCGTCACCTCCCAGTAAGAGGAATTTCTTAAGTTCCTAAGTGAATTTCAGGAAAAGGCTGAGCCACTCAGTAATGAGGAAATAAGGACATGAAAGAAGCAAAACTGGAGATACACAGGAAGAAAGATGGGGATCCCTGCTGTCCTAATCTATCTAGAAGTGACAGAGTGATCTAAGTGCACGTAGTATCTCACTTTTACAAACTGCTTTACAGTTGTCATCTTCTTCCAGCGTCCTAATGCCTCAATGAGGTTGAAGGCGCAGAACTAACCCCACCACACAGGTAAGGATTCAGAGCAAGCCCAAGGTCACCGAATGAGCCAGAGGTCAAGTTGGGTCTACTATCTGTGGGACTGTTGGTGTTGCCTCTCGGCCTGTGCTGGCTTCAATGCTTCCCTGCATGCAGATCCAAGATGGTGCTGCCGCTGAATAACTCTGTGCTTAGGATGCTGCCTCCTCGTGAAGTGTAAGGCCGTTTGGATGAATCGATGGGCTGCACTGAAGCTGCTAGGAGCAGTTGAGAGATCACAGGCGAGATCACCTGTTTGGCCACTACCTCTTCAATTCCCCAATACTGTGCCCGGGCCCTCCCACCCTTTCCTCCTGCTCTACAGCCCATGGTGCATCTCAAAGAACATTCGCACCTACAAAAGAGAATCACAGAGCTGTATGAAGAAGGCTCGGGCAAGTCCAGAACTCCAGGGTATGTGGCCGTTTTGAACAGGCACTTTTGATAGTCTCTCCAGTTTAATTGGAAGAGTGAGATTTAGAAGCAAGCAAAGTCGGTGGAACATAGCACTGGAACTCAAAATGAGTGTGGACCCTCTCTCTGTTTCTTCTCTTCCTGTCGGTCACTGTCACCTGGCGTACAGGCAGGCCAGCTCTCATCTCAGCTGGCCAGTTCTACTCCAAGTATGAGGGAGTCTGACAAAAACGC
>PVKN010041887.1:0-10476 GCA_004027915.1 Capromys pilorides
GGAAGGTGAAGAAATAATTCTAGACACACTCAGTTACCTTATTTTTTTTTCAGCTACCTTATTTTTGACAAAGGGACCAAACGCCTTCACTGGAAAAAAGATATTCTCTTTAATAAATGGTAATGGGAAAACAGGCTTTCCATATACCTAAGATTAAACCTAGATCTATATCTTTACTTATGCACTAAGCTAAAGTCAATATCTATCAAAGATCTAAATATGAAAACAGAAACACTTAATCTTCTGGAAGATAAAATTGGTAAAACTCTTGGAAACATAGGTGTAGGCAAAGACTATTAACAAAACCCAAATTGCACAGGAAATACTACAGAGAATCAGCACTGGAATCTTATATTAGTAAAAAGCATTTGGAAAACAACAACAACAACAACAACAACAACAACAACAAAAACAAAAATGATCAACAGACTGAAGAGACAACCCACAAAATACAATAGGAGAAAAATTCTTACTAGATCTTCTTCAAACAAAAGATTGATATGTAGAATATACAAAGTACCAAAAAAAGACCTCAAAATTTAAAGACGCAGTCCAAAAATGAGAATTTGAAATGAATACTCAGGTAAAGAAGTTCAGTAGCAAATAAATACATGAAAATGCTTCAACATCATTGATTGTTCAAGAAATACAAATTAAAATACTGAGATTCCATTTCAGCACAGAAGGTGTGGCTATCATCAAGAAATTAACCCATAGTACATGCTGGTAAAAGGAGCCCATCTACACTCTTGCAGGGGATGTAAATTGTTATAACCAATATGTAAATCAGTATGGAGAGCCCTCAAAAAATTAAAACTAGAGTTTACATTTCACTCAGTATTCCCCTTTTTGATATCTTCCAGAAAGAGTTAAAAGCATCATACCACATCAATCAACTCATGCTTCTGTTTATAGCAGGATAATTTGTAATAGCCAAATCTTGGAAGCAGCCCATATGTCTGTCAACAGATGAATAGACAAAGAAAACGTAGTTTTACTATACAATGGAATAGTACTCTGTCATAAAGAAAAACTTGAGCCTTTTTTTTTTTTTTAGCTAAATGGATACACCTTGAGGTCATACTTTTAAGTATAATAAGTCAGACGTGTGTTTAAATACTGAATTGTTTCTTTCATGTGAGAAGATGAAAGTTTAAATGAGGACCAAAATAGATGATAGATATAGGTAAGTAGGAAGAAATGTTCAAGTGGGAAGAAAAATGGGGGTGTTCAATGGGAAGAAAAGTAAAAAAGAGAATGAAAGGAAAAAGATGGAAGCAAAGCTTTTGTAAATAATGAGGTGAAGGAGACAGCCAGATAGCTCAGTGGACTAAAGCACCTGCTTAGGCAGGGCACAGTGGCTAGGGTTTGATTGCTGGCATGTTGTGCTGGCTCTGCCCCAGTGTACACTGAGGGTGATTGAAACTGCGTGTGGTGGCACATGCCTATTATCCCAGAATTTATGAGGCTGAAGGAGAGCCACTAGGAATCTGATCTATGTAGTGAAACTCTGTATACCATGTCCTAAATAATGTAGACCATGTCAAAAAAATGAGGTGAAGAGTGGTTAATGAAGGGGGGAGGAGTAGGCAAAAAAAAAAAAAAAAAAAAGAGAACCAAGACATGTTATACACAGGGTCACATTCCCTGTGATGAATCAATAGCAGCCATATTGGATCAAGAGTCAAATTCCCTATCATGAATGTGATCATTGTATGTATAAAAATGTAACAAAAATTGTGAACGTATTGTTACCTTTGTCCTATAGATGGGGAAGATGATTTGAAGGAGGCTAAAATACTACTCCCAATCACACATCTAATACGGTATGGAGGAAAGATTCAAACTCAGGATCATTGAGAACCAAAGGATAAGCTTTCCCTCTTGGTTTTGATTTTTACAGAGAATCTTTTGAATCACACTTCTGGAGGCCATTGAGTTCCTTACAGCTCCTGTGCATGTGCTTTTGTGTCTTGGGATTAATCTCTCAGATGAGTAGGGCTGAACAGTGTTTAAGATTCAGGTGAGTGTTTAGAACCTTAGCACTTTCCCTGTCACTCAAATCCTGGCCTTTCTTAGACTCATTCCATGCAAAAGCCGGGTCAGCTACTCTCTCTGCTGAAGCCATTTTGTTGAACTTGTGGGGACAGTAAGTAAGGTTCACACTGAGTGAAACTTTTTGTGCTGATTCTCTGTGTAGATGTTGAGACCGAGGTGCTGAAGACACACCAAGTAAGGTTCACACTGAGTCATACACTACACAGCTAAGGATGGATCCTGTGACCCATTCTAGGCTCCGCTGTGTGATTTGGTGCTGTCCAGTGTCCTGAACCAGCCATCCATGATATAGGCCTAGTGAATGCAGCTGTAGGCAATTGAAGAACTCCAATGTGACAGGACCTTGTTTGCCTCAGGCAGCTTCTGCTCGGCTTCCTCCCTCAAGCATGCTTGGGAATATGTAATTTGTGTGGGAACTGTTGGTAACTGCAAGCAAACGCTCAGCTTTTAAAAGCAGGTTTGGTATTTGCCATGCTGACAGAAAGGAATTGGTGTAGCAATTCCCAAAATCTCACAGAGGAATCAAGTAATATTTTTGCGTACCACTTTGCCATTCAGAAGGCTCTTCATATACCCTGCTCCATGGGCTAGAAGCAGGGTTTTTATGTTGATTCTCTGTGTAGACGTTGAAACCGAGATGCTGAAGACAGCTCCCATTCCATGTCACAGGATGGTGCTAACGCAGATAAAGGTCTTGGAACTTCAGAGTTTTCATGTTTCCTTTCCATTTGTCTTCTCCAACAAGTAGAATTTGATGAATTCATCAATTTAAAGTTCCTTGGGGATATGGGGAGGAAAAAGAAAACATGGTCACATTCCTGGAGAGGTTATAATCGCACACGTGATTGTGTGGGGGAGGCAGGGTGAGGATGGAAACTGGATGATGGAAAGCAAACAGTACCAGCCCAGAGCCTCATTCAGCTACTTATCTAGCATATGTATTGTGTATCTGTTGGGTGCCAGTAATCTGCTCAGCACCAGAGCTAGATAAAAAGTAAATCAAGCAGACATCATCCCTGCCCATTTAAGGAAGGAAAATAGTTATTAAAGAAATAAACAAGCGATGAAGTCCATAATTACAAATTGTTGTGAATTCTGTTACTTTGACAAATGAATAAAATATTAGGAGAAATAATATCAGTAGGAGATTTCTACTTCAGTAAGGTAATTAGAAATGACTTCTCTGAAGATGTAACATTTAATATAAAAGCTGAAGGCTATGAAGTCACCCTGGTAAAAGGAAGAAATAAGTGTATTATAAGCAGACCAAATAACTTTCTCTCTCTGAGAAGAGAAAGAGCTTAACATGTTTGTGTGGCTAAAGAGCAGTGGGGGTGTGGGGAGAAACTGGAGGTGAGAGTATAAGGGTGGACAGAAGTTAGATCATGCTGGGCCCTAGTGGTCATTGCATGGAGTTCACCTATCTTCTTTGCATGAGGAGTTTCTTGGCAGAACACCTGGAACAAAGTAGGGTAGCTATAACTGGATGTTTTACACTGGAAACCTTAGAAGCTGACTTGGAGACAATCAAGTGAATGCTAATAGTTTACTTGCATTTCATCTCAGGAAGTATCAATATGCAAGTATTAGGATAAGACAAAAAGAAGGATACCAACAGAGAGACATCATTGAGTGAATTAACTGCGGAGTGAAATGATGCTCAATCTTTTCTATAACCCATGGGAAAGAGCGTGAAGCACTCCTTAGTTATTCTCACTAAGAGGCCAAGGAGTAGAGTGTTTATTCATTAATTGCCACCACTCCCTGGAGAGCAGCTTGAACTCCAACATTTGTAATCTTCCCAGAAGGCCAAGCAGGCAGAGATACATAGACATTTGGAATTGGATGCTAACCCATGGTTTGGAGTTGGATGGGCATGAGGATGGGGGATACTGAATGACCCTTGGAGGGTCCCTAATGGCATCTGCTACAGAGAGCACCCAGTGTGTCTTCTGTACAATACACTTGTACGGGAGGCACAGAGAAACATGAACAAAAGAAGGAGGAGATTCCAAAGATGATTGAAGGAAAGGAGAAGGAAAACTGTTTGCTGGGTGCAACCTTCTAGAGTCTTTGCTGGGAGGATCTCTCCCTTGGACTTGCTCAGGGTAGGAGGAGTGGGCCATATCCCTGACCAGAGCAGGGATATTGTAGATGCATGCCTTCAGAGGCATGTTCAAAATAAAAACTCTATGAGCCCTGGGCAATTAATGAGGAAATTCACATATCCCACCTCTTGGTAACATAAGAAATAAAAATCAACATTATCGATCTGGTTTTTGTAGTTCTTGAAAGGCTAGTTAATAAATGATCTCATTTGTCTCTTCAAACAACCCAGGGAGACAAATAACATGATAGTTCCACCTAACAGATAAGGATTTGAGTTTCATAAGTTCTAATTACCATGTCCCAAATAACACAGGTAATGAGCAGCAGAGTCCCTGGGAGTATTTTTCTTCTTGAGACAGAGCGAGCTCTTTACCTTAGAGATACTTTAGTAGTTTTACAGTGAAAATGACATCCTTTCACTATAGTATTATTTATAATAGGTACAGTGGAAATGATCTATTTATATAAGAATAGGACCCCAAATGCCATGGAGCCAATAAATTTGAGGGTGTTGGGTTCTATGAATGGTTGGATCAATGTAAAGAAAGTAGCTTACGCCTTTGTATAGATTAGCAGTTTACCTTTTTAAAAATGTGTTTGGTACAGTGTCTCACTATGTAGCTTGGACTCGTAGTGATCCTCCTGTCTCAGCCTCCCCAGCACTGAGATTGTAGGCATGTGCCATCATGATTTTTTTCAGTCACTGGCATGGCACAACATGTGGTACCAGGGATTGAACCTGGGTCCTTGCACTTGCCAGGCAGTTGCTTAGACCGCTGAGTTATCTCACTGGCCCAGTAGACCAATTTTTTGTGTAATCTGCTAATAGTAAATATGTTAGATATTGTGGATCATACAATCATTATCATAGCTACTCAGTTTTGATGTGGCATTGTGAAAATAGCCATAGATAATCTGTGAATAAATGGGTACAGCTGCTTTCCAACAAAATTTTATTTACAAAATCAGGTAGAAGACCAGATCTGGCCCGTAGGTAGTAGTATATTCTGATGGACTCTACTGAATGAATACCCCATTACAAGTACTGTATTGTCATTTCTGTCACTAGATGGTATCCTTCCTTTAAGAAGGTGAAAAGTAAAGCTGGTTTGTTTTGTCACGGGTAGGGAATTGAAGAAAAGAAGAATTATCAGCAGAATTTCTATAGATTTTGGGATCAGAGAAAGAGCCGAATTCAAATGACAGAAAATAAATGTACATGCATAGTACTTACTGTGGGCCAGGCATAGTTCAAGATTGTATGCTGGTGAATGAGGAACAACAGACTGAAGAGAGGCAAAGGAAGAAAAACTCCATTCCCCACCCTCACCCAAGATTTGTAGCACTTGTTGATTTCTGTAGTGAAATATACACATCATGACTCACTTCAAGCTATTGACTTCTCATCAATCTTTGCAAAGTTGTTGACACTGAATAATAAGATTTTACGAACTTATGTAAGTCAACTTTAACACACACACTGCTGGCTCAGATTTTGTGTGTCAATTATTTTCACATTATATTGGTGAGGTGGGTGTTAAATAACAACAAACATTTGTGGAACAGTTACAACCTGCAGACACTGTGCTAAGCACTTCACAATATTATCTCTTTTTGCAGTTCTCACACCTCCACATGGAACCACTTTTTACATGATCAAACTGAAGCTCAGAGAAACTCATTAATTGCCCCCAAAATAATATTATCAGGATCCAATTCTTGTAGATTGGCTTCTGAGGACAGGCATTCATTCAGATCAAACTGTATTCTCTACTATGGTCGGGCAGGATGTAGTTGCTGAAATCTGTTTTACAACTAAGCAAATAGGTGTGAAATAACAATTTACCTAAGAACAAACAGTTACTGACTGGATTAGGATAGATCTCAGTGCTTCTTGAGTTCAGTGTCTTTGTTTTTCCTATGGGCCAGGGGGATAGAGAGTTTGTGAGTTTAATTTTATTCTCACAGAAGTTGAGTTTGAAGAGGGATTTGAAAGAGAGAAACCAAGATGAACAGTGGAGAGGGAGACATCTGTCCTTACTGAGGCAAATACATACCCAGAGGGAACAGGTAGGAAGAGGCAGGAGTGAGCCAGAGGATCGTCAGTAGGTTTTCCTTGATTGGATCAGAAAAACAAGGTGTAAATGACAGGGGAAACTGAGGGTGAAAATGAGGGCTGTGTGTTGCAAATGTGAAATTATAGAGAGATCTGGAATGTTCTTGTGAGCAGGACTCAGAGTTGACTAGGGGAGTACAACCAGGGATGCATCCAAGTGTCTGATCAGGAAGAGAGGGAATGGGAAGATTCTGATGCTCTGACTCCATCTTGTCTGCTTCATCACAGGGGGTAGAATTTCTAGGCTCCTTAGGATAACAACGTATGCGGTGGATTTAGAATAAGCGATGTGGATTGTTGCTTCATCTCTGTCTATTACAGGTTGCCTGATTCTAGACAAATTTGCAAATTTCTCTGAGCTTTTCATCTGTAAGGCCCAGCTAATAATATCTGCCATATAAATATTATAAATGAAGTAATAGATATTAAAACATCTAGCTGAATACCTGGCACACAGTTGGAACTCTAGAAATCTTTGCTTTTCTATAAATCTCAAAATGCTGATACACTTTGGGGAGACCTTAACAGTGGCCTATGGTCTTTATAATAAAATACAAATTAGAAAAGTTGGCTTAGGTATGGCTATGCAGCTTCCATTATACTAAACTCTCGCAAGGGCTTGCATTTCATTTTGGGGCATGGCTAGAAGAGGCATGAGAAATCATTAGTTATTTATGTACACCTTTCTCCTGGGAATGGAAACTCAAGATCATAAACATTGGAAAAGTTGACCTCACACCTATGGGCCAGTTATTTTTCTGGAGGTGTGGAACTCAGGAACATTTTTAAGAAACCATGGTCCTAAATACCCAGGATATCTTTGGCTGTCTGTCATGGTGAGATCATCAAAGATTTCACTTATCCAGAAATGATTTGCCTAGCCACTTCAGTTATCTAGAATGTACCACAGATACAACCAACAATAAAATAAATACTTTTACTTCAACATACAGAAATGTCATCAAATTTATGTTTTCTCAATAGCTAAATCAACTTACTCGAAGAGATCTCAGTTCTTCATTCAGGTATACTTTGTCTCACACTAAATGTAATTTTCATGAGCTTGGGTACCAGATTTTTTGACATACAGATTAGAAGAAATTAGGAAGGATAGTTAGACAAAATGTCTTATGTGCAAATTTACTGAAAACAGTAAGAGTGCTGAATGGTAGAGAAAGAAGATGACAGGGCAACTTCAGAAAAATATCTGGAGCTATCCAGTGTAGGCACAAATAATTTCAATATGCCATATTGATTTGTATTGCTCTGTCTGATCACAGTCATTTTTACTCAGAGCAAAGTCATTTAAGTCACCTGGAAAAGTTTTAGTGCTACTTAAGTAGGCAGGGCATTGGTTAATTCATTTTAGAAAGATTTATCTGCTATATGCCTTACTATTACATTTTTAAGTTGTCTTTGAATGAAATATACTGTGTCATATATAAGTTGCAAAGCCTATAAAAATTCTCCCCTTCATCGGTCAGGTGGCTGGGGCATTGCCATGGCAGCTTCTGTTTGTTCTGACTAGCTGTGCAAGGTAGACAGCCTTCTTTTTAAACATTTTTTTTCCTCTGTTCTAAAGTACTAGCTCCTCGTCCCTTGGATTTGATGCACAAATACGTTTTCTCCATGTCTTCTTACTTTATGAGTCTGTAAGCTCTGCTAAGGGCCTTATTTCAGGCTATGTCCTCACTGACTGAGGACTGTGATTTTCAGAATTTTTCTTTCCCTGGCCAGATCTTTCGCAGTCAGCTACCTCCTGCTCCCCCACCTCAACACTATGACCGATTGTCCCGTCTTACTTCTCTGAGGCTCTATTATTTGCTTGAGTGAGTCAATGATTCATTCTTCTGTGCTACATATGTCCTTTTGGATATTTTAAGTCATTTTTCATAATCTTTCTTCAAGAGAAATAAAAATCTTCCAAGAATAACACTATAATTTATGTAGAAATAGTACCACTGGAGGGAGGGAGGGAGAGAGAGAGAGAGAGAGAGAGAGAGAGAGAGAGAGAGAGAGAGACAGAGAGACAGAGAGACAGAGACAGAGAGACAGAGAACCTGTGATTGCCATGCATCTGTGCACCTGTGCATGCATTTATCTGCTTTTTGTCACTGGGACAAAACTCCTGACACCTTGTGCAGCTTAAAGGAGCAGAGGTTTATTCTGGCTCCTTGTCAGCTGGATCTAAGGAAGACGTATAATAGCAGAAGGTCATGTCATAGATAAGCCAATAACTCATGCATCTTAGAGGCAAGAAACAGGGGAAAGACACAGAGAAAGGGGCCAGAAAACTGATATAGCCCTTAAGGATATGCCTTCATGACCCATCTGGACATATTCAGTGATATGCTCTACAAATCTCCTGAGTATCTCTCAAACCAAATTAACAATCAAGATTTAAGAGTCTCTCCCTTTCTCTTTGTGTCTCTGTCTCTTTTTTTCTCTGTCTGTCTGTCTGTCTGTCTGTCTGTCTGTCTGTCTGTCTTTCTGTCTGTCTGTATGACTTTCTTCAAGAGAGCCTACTGAAGTTGCTTAGAAGGCTCCAGTTTCTGTGTCTTTGAATTCTCTTTGACTTCCAAGATCAGACGAGGCTTCTCTTGAATGGCTTTTGATCCAAGATTGACACTTTACCTTCTTGCCTGGTGGAGCCTTCAATGGGTAACCTTGTGTAGGTTCTCTCCACTGGAATAGCTGTCACTGTCTCAGAACTGTGTTGTGATCTGAGCTCTTCCTCCCTTACCTTTCCCACCTTCCACCACAGGCGTTGCATCTGCATCCTTGTCTGAAAGCTTTTCTCTCCTGCTCTTGCTCCATTCTCATCCATAGGGATTTCCCTTAATATCATTGTGTGTCTTCAATCCCATTGTGGTGTCTGCTTCTTAGAAAACTCCAGCTAAGAACCAGGGCATACTGGCACAAAAATGTCAACTGAATTGAATTTCAACATTGATTACCAGAACTGGTCTTCAGAAGATAATTTTTTCAGTATAGGGTTTCAGTCATTAACATTGTTCCTCAAACAAAGGCTAATGCCTTTATGAACAAAGGTTATCTTTAAGTGTCTACAGAACATCAACATTCCCATTTGTGGACTATATAGAAGTAACCACTGATATCCTTAGGATCTACTGTTTACTCCAGAAGTGCTTTCATTGAGTTATTGTGTCTGCTTCATTTTTCTATTTTCACTTTTGCTCTTGGTGTTTCTAGGTGCAAGAGCTAGAATACACCTAAGACACTCCACCTGCAGATCTTCAGAGCACATCACTACCAGGAACTGGCTGTATTCTGGAAATTCAGAATTAGATAAGGTACAAGCCTTTTCCTCTAAGTGAGAGCAAGTTTCAGCTCCTGATTTTGCAGATGATAAACCAATGTGACAACATTTCTCAGCAGGACCATTATGGAAAGGGAAATACAGTAATCTCATGCATAGTAACAGCAAAGACTTTTCTTAGGGTAGGCAGATGTATGTCCAATCTAAACCTTTATAGGAACTTCTGGGTCCCCATATGAGGATTCCGAATGGCCACAGATAACTTGAGATTTCTGTGAGTAATACACACGCTAAAAAGAGCTTTGCAGAACTGACTCCATCAACAAGGACTTCATGCTGTTCATTTAATTGTTGATATACCCTTATCAGGTAATTAGAAATTTAGTAACTTGAGAACAGTGCCTAACATTAACTTGGAGGAGCATCTATTTTTCTGCATAGTGTAGAGTAATTGGGATCTGGAGAGCTAGCTCTGCAATGATTCTCCATGTGACCCTACACAGGAAATTTAACCTCTTCATACTTAATTATCTACAAAATTGAGCCATAATAAATATCACCTTATTGCAAGGTTGTTATGCATAAAGAAATGTGTCTACATGAGAACAACTTATAAATAATTCATCACATGCAAAAGAGACAATGATTAATTTTGTTCTGCAAGATGCTTTGGCGAGATCATTCATTCATTCATTCATTCACTCATTCGTTCGTTCATTCATTCCTTCATCCAACATTATATCACCACATATGTTTCTCCCCATACTTAATAAGACTTTAGAGTACAGACAGATGTACTCTTATCCTATGAGTTCTCAGGTGATACAAGCAAGGAACAAATAACTTGCCCAATGTCATGCACCTAGTAAATGGCAGACTTGCGATTTAACCCATACATTGTGGCTCCATTGTC
>PVKN010041888.1:0-10470 GCA_004027915.1 Capromys pilorides
GGGGCTTACCATAAACATCTCTTGATTATAAACATTTATTTCAGAATGATACTAAAGTAACATGATCCTAAGGAAAAGAACTAATGAACATGAGAAAATGTATTCCTTAGAAAGCTCTCCCATTGTATTTTACTCCTTCTCATCTTTTAAATTTTTGATGACCTATTTATATCTCCCCATATTCCTTATCACTTAGCATAATAATGGAATCCTAATTATTTTTAACTATTTTGTTTGTTTGTTTGTTTGTTTGTTTTTGCAGAATCAGGAATCGAACTCAGGACCTTGCATTTGCCAGGCAGGCACTTGTGCCCCTGAGTTATCTCCCTGGCCCTTAACTATATTTTAGTCATCATATTAAAGGTACCAATCCTAGCATGTGCACCACAGTTACACCACAAAAAAATCTGAATGTTTTTTATTTACCCCCACCAGTGTGGTTTTTATTCATTAAATCTCTTTCAGTTTGAAGAACTTCCTTTAACATTTCTTGTAGAACAGGTATGCTGGAGATGTCTTACTTTCTGTTTGTGAAAGTGATTATTCTTCTTAAATTTTAGAAGATAACTATGCTGGTAGGAATATTGACAAGTTTATATTATTTTTTGCTTTTTTAAAAAATTTTCTTACGCGGTATTAAAAAATCTCATCCCACTCTCATGGCCTGCTAGTACTTTGCTGAGAAGTTTCTTGCTAGTCAAATCATCACATCTTTAACTATAGTGTTTTTCTTTGCTCTTCAGACTTTTAGAATTCTTGTTTCAGTCTGCACCCACTCGCTATGGTGTGGCCTGTGTGTGCACCAAGACTGTGCAGGCCTTGCACCTGTGAGATCCAGGCAAAACCAACCTTATACTCAGCCCAGATGCCCAAGGCCTGTCTTTATCATACTACCAAAACTTGAGCAGTATTATATGGTTAGAGACTCTGTTTTCTGAGGGTTGGACAGGGTGTAAACACAAAGTTGTTGCCCAACTCGTGCTGCTGGGCTAGAAGAACGTAATAACAGTAAAATTCTAAAGGTCCTATTCCCAAGTCTGCTTTGGATGGAGCTTCTGTAGCACAAGCCTCGGTCTAGCATAATTTTATTCCATTGGCAGCCCAGGGGTCTGTTGATCTTTGTGGTCTGTGACAAAGATTGTTGGCTACAGAGGTAATATAGGAGTCCACTGTATGACCCAACCACAGTGAATCTTTTTAAAGTGAGCAGAATCCTGCTGTCTGAACATAGGCCAGTGACTATTTAAAATGTATTCTGACCTGTCCATAAGGAGAGGCATGTGGACAGACTACTCCTTTTAGGTATTTACCTTTCTCTTTCTTTCTTTCTTTCTTTCTTTCTTTCTTTCTTTCTTTCTTTCTGTCTGTCTGTCTGTCTGTCTTTCTCTCCCTCTCTCTCTCTCTCTTTCTCTCTCTCTCTCTCTCTCTCTCTCTCTCTCTCTCTCTCTCTCTCTCTCTCTCTATTTCTTTTTTTCATACCAAAGATGGAACTCGGGACCCTGTACTTACCATGCAGGGGTTTACACCACCGACCTATCCCCCTTGGCCCCTCTATTTTTAAACAATACACTAAAAGAGCATTTGACACTAACTGGGGTTTGCTCTCTGGGCCTGAAACAGTGACACCATACCAACAGTAGATGGCCGACATCCTGGGCATGATCTACAGGCAAGCTTCTTAACATTTCAAGAATGATAGCATACACATGACAGATGAGAAAGACAAAAGAAATACTTGACTCTTTAAGGCCCAAACGCAGTGCGGGTGTTTGATTGCAGCTCAAGTTAGATTTAGTTGAGTTAAATTTGACTGGTTATCTTTAAATTTCCTGTACTTGGATATTGATAGCTTTCCCTATGTTTGAAGAGTTTCCTTCATGTTCATTTAAGATCCCAGTGATAGTTGTTTGCTTCTTTAATAAAGGTACTACAGTATTTTTCTTCATTTTTCTTCATTCTGTTTACCAGGCCAATTTATATTTTCAAATAACATGACTTTAAGTTCAATAAGTTTTTCTTGTTTGATCTAGCTTGCCACTGATGACTTCTACCACGTTTCCAATTTCATTGAAAATATTTTTCAGATCAAGTATTTCTACTTGAGCTTTTTTTTTTTAATGTTACCATCATTTTATCTAGCTTCTCTGTTACAGTAGTGAAATGTTTTCAAGATTTTGAGCTTTCTTAAAACAGGTGTTTTAAATGCTCTGAGTATTGGCTCAGACTGATTACTGCCTGGTTACTTCTTAGCACCATATTTTGAGTAGCAGATGAAGGCAAACTCTTGAAGCTTGCTGCTTTCTTCCACGAGGACAGTTCAAGTTTCTATCTATAAGTATAAGGCTGGTGCTGTGTTCTCCAAGGCTGCAGAACTGGTTCTACAAAATGCTGTACATAGTTCCAGGATAAATCCTGAGGGGATTTGGCTGACCTTGTCAGATATAAAAGTTACATTTTTTGTTTTATAAGGAAAGGTGTTCAGAATTTCACTACTTGATCAGACTCTTAGTGTTCCACCTGTTTACAGCCTCTGAAGAGCTGGGATTACAGGCGTGCACCATCCCGCCCAGTCTCAATTGCCATCTCAGTGTGCACTGGGGATGGGGCCAGCACCACACACGTGGGATCGAACTCTGCTCCTTGAGCCCTTAACTGGGTCTGAACCATTCCCCTGAAAAGTTTAAACATGAAGTCTAAAAAGTAAAGCCCTATTATTATGCTGAGCTGTAAAAGGCTCAAGTCAGTAGCTTTTCACATTGCCAGTTCCGCTGATAACCCACTACCGTTACAACTACTTTCTCTCAGTTCAGTCAGAAAAAATATTTGTACTAATAGTGTTTAGAAAAGTTATCATGTGTGTGTCTTGTACTCTGAACAACTTCTCTGAAGACAATAATCTGCATTGTGTTAATTACTGTGGCTGTCCTAGTAATCTGCTTTGAAACTATCTCATTCTTTTTCCTTTCTCATTAAAATTAATAAAATTTTAAAGAGAAAGAATCGGAGATAGAAACAGTGCCTTACCTATCAAGCTTGAGCTAAGCTGAGTCACACCTGAAGCTCAAAGCTACAAGAGCCTTCAGGGTCTTTGTAGGAGGTAAATACTTCCCAGTCCCCCTGCTGGCATAGAGCTGACATAATCTAACCTCAGTCTGTCCTGCGTGTGTGTAGGTCTTCCCTTACTGCCACAGTTTGTCCTAGAATCTGTCTGTGAACTCTGACCTGTGTATGGGGCTTCAGTTCTACCACAATGTGCTTTGCACTGAGCTCTGAAGGAAAGCCCGGCTCTGCATTTTGTGCCTTGCTCCCCACAGCAGAAGCGCTGCTCGCTGTTCTAGCACCTGAGTTTGGCAAGTGGTGTTGGAAGCAGCACTTTGGCTATCTGGCCTGATGCAGTTCCAAGCTCAGGCCAAGGGTGCGTGGCCTTTGTCCAGCACTGGCTTTCACCACCGTGGATCTGATGCTAGATTTCAAGACCTATACCTAGACTTAGTCGTTTTTTGTTCTCTCCACCTACACAAGAGGCAACAGTTTGCCTGTTGGACAGCAGGGATTGTGAGGAGTGACTCAAGTCACCAGCCTGGCTTCTTCGATTCATCTTTTCTTTCATGAACGCCGAACGCTTGAAGTACTCAGCTGATTGTCTTAGCCTTCTACTGAGTTTGCCCCATGGATAGCTGTTAAATGTGGCAGGCCAGTGGGGAGAAGTCCCTTAGGTGCCATCTTGTTCTATGTTATCCTGGTTTCTATATATAATTTTTTTCAAATTATGATTAGTAAGCCTCCTCCATTTTGAAATACAATGAACAAGTTTGAAAACATTGATAGGTTTCATTGCCTTCTGAGAAACTTGGACTTATGAAATATGTTAATGAAATGCAGTAATTTTTATGTTTGCCCAAGGTCATAATCTGCTGAACCTTAGAAATATATCCAAGGAAAACTTGTCTTAATCTGACAATTGAAGATTCTGTTGTGTATTCTTAAGGGAGTGTCAAAGAATGTGTTTAATTTGATAATTCTGTGGTCAAGACATGCTTCTTTGATTTATATTTTTATGAAATAAACTTTCAGTTTTTATTAGAAAAAATAAGTTATTTCTTTAATATAAATAAAGTATTATGAATCTAGGGAAGTAGATCAGCAGTCCAAGCACCCGTCTGGCAAGTGCAAGGACCTGAGTTCAGTACCCCGTACCACATGCTGTGCCAGCCTCAGGAACCTGTGCTTGCAGTTCTGGACCTGAAACCAGGCATGGTGGCTCATGTGTGTAATCCCAGTCCTGGGGCGTCTGAAACAAGATGGTCACTGTGAATTAGAACTGTGTAGCAAGACCCATATCCAATGAATTAAAAAAAATAACAATTAAAAACATTAGTTTCCTTTCAGAAATAAAATTGGCTTAAATCAGTAAGATGTTAAACAGAAAACATGTTCAAAATTGTGTTTCATACTGTGAAATTTAGGAAAGCTACTATTTTCATTATATTTTATTGTTTAAGTAGCAAAAATAAAATATTGTGAAGACTTTCCATGGTTACACAGAATTTGGGAACTTCAGCATGGAATGAGCTCCATACAGCTTAGTAGGTCCAGAAACAACACTGGTATGTTCATTCATTCTCATTCTCTATGTTTTTACAGACTTTTACAGCAAAAGAGCAATACATTCTATCCCTTTATATGTTTTTGCCAGTTATCTATATTTATTTACTTACTTTAGAATTAGTAAGACTTCTCAATGGCTTTGAAACCAAATAGAGTAAACATTAAAATTAATATTATGTGATATATGATTGAATAAAAATATAAAAGTTAGAGTCTCCTTTGGCTTATGTGTATATTGTGCGTATGAAAGCAATGCTGATATTTTATTAGCACATGTTAAATATTCAAATATTAACAAGTATCACCCAATTATATTAAATGTATATTAGCATTTAAATATTTGTATTCCAACTATGAATACTACATTATTAGAAAATATAGCATTATATTCTATTAGTAATTCATTTCCATATTAACAAATTCAACTGATAAGTTTTTCTCACAGATTTAGGCACATGCGAAACTATACATACTAGGGCCAGCCTGGTAGCTCAGTGGACTTAAGTCCCTGCTTAGGTAGATGCAGCAGTCTTGGTTGGATCCCTGGAGCGCCATGCCTGCCATGCCCACGGGGAGCGCTGAGAAGGCAATTGAGACTAGGCACGGTGGTGGATGCCTATAATCCCAGCACTTGGGAGGCTGAAAACAGAAGAGTCACTACAGTAGTCTGATATATATATATATATATATATATATATATATATATATAGTGAGACCTTTAGACCCTGTCTTAAATAAAGAAAAAGAAAAAAGGAAAAACAGAATTAAAAACAAAACAAAACAAAAAAACTATATATAGCAAAGTGATGAAATCAAACTTTTATAAGGCCAGTCCCAGGTAGGCTGCTGATGGCTGGAGAATTGATGCTTGCTGAATGATGGTAGAACCCAGGCACAATAACGAACTCTTGGGCTGGAGACATAGCTCCATGGTCTAAGCTCCTGCCTGCCAAGTATAAGGATCGGGGTTCGATCCCTAGTTTCACATCAATGTGGTCCCAGAATCTGTGCCAGCCACCGAAATCTGGCATGGTGATAGACACCTGTAACCCCAGTGCTGAGAACTCTGAGACAGGAGTATTGCTATGAGTCTGAGGGTCCTGCTGGCTGTATAAATTAAATTGTGCTGCATCTCAATCAGCTTTTTAGTATGTCATTCTGATCACTATTATGTAGGACTTTTATTTGCTGGAATATTTTTGTTTTCTTGTATTTATTTATTTATGTATTTATTGATTGATTGATTTTTTATGTATTTAGTACAGGGTCTTGCTGTGCAGCTCGGACTCATAGTGATCCTCCTATTCTCAGCCACTCCAGTGCTGGAATTACAGGTATGTACCACTATGCCCAATCTTGGTTGTCAGTGTGACATGTGGTTCCAGGAATCAAATGTTGGGCTATTTTCAAAACAAAATCTTAGTTTTTTTTCAAAATAAAATATACAGTACTCTCAGTATGGCAATTCTTAAGTGGCAAACTTCTGACTGGTTGACACACGTTAAAATGCTAATATTCAATAAATTTATTTTTAAAAAGTTACTTAGAATTCCTTCAAATCTCTATATTCATATTATTATATTTTATGAGACAGTGTAAAGCTGTAAAAATAATGTTAAAAATAACAAATGATATTTTATAAATAAAAGGAAAGAAGCCTAGTGTCTCAGTCAAGAGTTAAGTGAAAAAAATGCACTGTGTAGTTTTGTCCTATTTGTCATTAAGAGAACTTAATGCTAATATATATTTAATTTGGACAAGTTCTGAGAAGCTGAAAACTTAACAGTTGAACACAATGCTATTCACAATAAAGGATCACCTATGTGACCACAGTAGCTAGCAGCTTAGTGATAACTATTATGATCTTAATCCTGCAATTGAGTAAGAGCAAGTTCCCTATAAAAAAATCCAATAATATAACAGAGAGGCTTTTATTCTGTATTACAAATATTGCTCTTAATTTATCCTTTTTTAATGCTGAAGAAACATGATCTTTAAAAATTATTCTTAAATGATAATGTTATGCCAACTGCATAAACAAATTGTTGCACTGTAGCCCATAGACAAATCTTTACAATAGGGCTGTGGACAGGCTTTATTGCTCTACTAAATGGCTTCTGGATAGGAAGCATGGACCTTGCTTTTAAATCTTTTATAATGTTCTCTTTTTTTTTTGGCTCTTAAGTAGAATTTCCTCATTCTTTTCTTAAAACACCTCTCCCTTTATTGACTCAAACATTACTACCAGTTGTCACCTACACTGTATATCATAATGCCCATTAAACTATGTGCCTGTGAATGTATGGAAATAATATTAAATAATACTGGCCACAGTGCCTCAGCACACCCGTGTATCAGGATAAGCAATGAAACGTTTTACTGACTTTAGATGTGGTACTTGAAGGCATGGTTACAAAAGGTCCCTTATGTCCTCTTTAAGAGAGTGCGTCAGATTACTTCACCAGATACTGTTATCATGTAAACTACAAAATGGAAGACATAACGAAACTACCCTGACTTCCACTCATGTATCATCCAGAGAGCAATGTCTGAGTTTAAGAATATTTTAAGGCTGTAACGGTCTTATAATGGTGTCCTTCTGTCTTTCCCAAGGAGGCACGGTTGGGTGCAGTACATAATGGAAAGCACAAACTGTCTGTTATAAAGTTTAGAGAAGAATTATTGGGATTATATCATGAGGATTTCCACTAAGTTACTGGTAGAGGGTAGAAAAGAGCATGGTATCACTATAAGCATATGTATATTATATATATATATATATATATATATATATATATATATATATATATATTTACATTTTAAAATAGGTATACGTTTGCAATACATACAATTTGCATTCATTTCACATTCATTAGAGAAAACATGACACTTAACCTTATGTATTTCATTTATTTACCTTACAGTCTTAAGAATCATCTAGTTTCCTGCACTGTCTCTCTCTTGGCTTTGTTTTCTACTCTTTTTGTAATGTAAAAATTGTGTCTGCCATTCAACTCTTCAAGAATAATGATCTAAAAAGAGAGGAGGCCTCAGCAACCCTGAGATGCAGCATAAATGTGAATATACATGCATTCTTTAAAACTCTCAACATATGGAAGTCATTCATTCTACAGCTTGACCTGCACTATCCTAACCAACACATTGATGTGAAATTATATGAAAGCAGTTTAAAGTAATGAAATTTTTATATCAGAATCTTACAATTGTATCCTTAGAACAAACTTAATAGGCTAGAATACCTTACCATAAACCGTATTTCAGACATTTGTGAAAAAAAATATCACTTCAGATCTGCAGTATATTAAAAAAATGCTCTTTACTACCACTAATGTATCATCCAGAGAGCAATGTTGGAGTCTAAGGGTATTTTAAGTCTGTAACGGCCTTATAACGGTGTCCTTCTGTCTTTCCCAACAAGGTACAGCTGGTGCAACAAGTTAATTTTATTTACTTTTTCATTATTAATTGTAGTATATGTTTCATTTATTTATTTATTTATTTTGTATTTTGTATTTTAGTGAAGGGTCTACAAGGTGTTCAGGGACTCACAACTAGATCAGATGCTTAGTGATCCGCCTGTTTAAAGCCTCCCAAGAGCTGGGATGATAGGTGTGCTTCACCAGGCCCAATTTCAATTGTGTCTCAGTTGCCCCTGGGTTGGAACCAGCATGGCAGGATCCCAGGATCCCAGGATCCTGAGCCTGCTTTCAGGCACTTTAATCTGCCAAGCTATTTGGCTGGCATGTAGTATATGTTTTAAATGCACATAATGGTAGCATTCATCATGAGGAGTTGGTACATGTATACTGAGTATCTTAGTTATCCGTCCCCTCCTGATTCACTTATCACTATTCTTCTATGCACTGGTCCCTTTTGCATTTGGAAAAGACATATCTCACTATTACCAGTTACTATACCTTTACTTTGTGTGTGTGTGTGTGTGTGTGTGTGTGTGTGTGTGTGTGTGTATATATATATATATGAGTTTTTCATCCCAGTAAACAATGAGATGTTTAAGCCTCTGTGATAGGTTTATTTCACTTACCAATACAGACTCAAAATTCATTCATATTCCCACAGTTGACTGCAATGCATCCTTCTTTATGGCACTGAACTATTCCATTGTGTACGTTTCCTATATGCATTTATCCATCGATGGACATATAAGCTGCTTTTAAGATTTGGCTATTATGAGTCTTGCTCCTGAAAACAGGCATCCATGTAAAATTTTATTATGATGTTTTATCTCTTAGCAGAAGGTACACAGGGATTACCTGGGTTGAATGAAATATTTCTTATTTAGATCTTGAGGAATCTCTATATAATATTTTCACGAGGTAATAAACCTAGTGAATTATGCTAATTCAACTAAAATATACAAGAGCTTCTTTTTCCTATGACCTCAATGGTATTTGTTATTATTTGGTGATACCCATTTTTCTGGATTAAAAAGAAATCTCTGTTCTGTTTTAATTTGCACATCTTTAGTAGCCAGTGATGTTGAGTGGCTTTTCATGTATTCTATGGCCAGTTGTACTTCTGAGAAATATCTATTCCATTAACTTCCTCAAAAACATTGAAGGAAAATGATTTTGGAAACATTCTTTTGTGATGTTGAATGAGTGACGTCTTCCCATGGTTCACAGCTTTGCAATCCACCAATCAAGGAGGAGCAGCACTCATTTGCTGTGAAGCCTTGTTCTGCTTCCACACTCACCTTTTGCATGTGTGAGTACTGGATCCTGTCCCATCTTTCTGCCTGGGTGTCACTAGTCAGTCGCTTTCACCTGAGGGTTACAGCCCTTTAGCTGATCCCAGCTCCTGCATTTCTCTGGGCATCCCAAATCAGGTTTATTTCCACCGAGCTTAATAACCTGTGGGCTTCTGGGGTGCAATTCCTGCTGCGGAGGTCCCTCTACTCATCCACCCCAGACCATGGCAGTTGCCCAAACTGAGCCTTTTCCTTGCTCATATTTCTAGAAAAGGAAAGAAAACAGACCACTGAGATCCGTGCTGAACATAGATCAGAAGGAGCATGTTCAAACAGAAGCTCGACTTAATGTCAGAACTTTTAGACCCACCCATCCAGCCCCCCAAAGCCACAAGTTACTGGTCCAGCTTCTGTCCGTGTACTCTCTGGCTAGTATTTAAACTTCTCTTTGGGCTCTATGCCTAGCCCATCTCTTCTCTATGGCTGTCTCTTGTGGCCATCTCCCACCTAGTGACTAGTAGGGTTATATCAGAAACCTTGAAACACAGTTGTTCTGTGGCTCAATATGAAATAATTAAACCCTACCTAAAATATCATCTAACTAAAGTCTTAAATCTAGCATATGCTACACTGGACTTATTTTCCAACTTTATCCTAACATGTGGAAAAAAATCTGTCTGTTACAGTAAAGCTTAAAACTGTTTTTGCTTTTTACGATAAGCCCTGGGCTTTGGTGGTGGTGGTGATGGTAGGGGGCAGCACTGCTGGTCCTCTGTGTTGTTGCTCCCTGGAGCGGCAGACCCTCTAGGGCTTATGCTGTAAGAGTGGAGAGAGATCCTCATCCATGGGAGCTAGGTCAGCTTTCCAAACAGCTTAGTTCTTTCTTTGCACTGTGCTCTATTCTCTGGTTTTTCTGTCATTCACAGTGCTCCTATGAGCTCTCTTCTGATTCCAGAAATCGACTTCTTGTTTTTTTTCACCAAAATGTTATTTTCCAATTACCTTGATTTCAAAATAAAAAAGCTGTATTTTATTACCAGTCTCTCCTCAACCATTTTAATCCCCTAATGGTAATTTTATATGTAAAAATAAAACCAGAGGAAATATGGGTGAATATCTGAATAATGGAT
>PVKN010041889.1:0-10479 GCA_004027915.1 Capromys pilorides
TATAGTGTTGAGTGTTACGATTTGTAGATTTACTGTGGTTGTTTGCAAAGTCTTGTTATACGATCTTTACAACTGTTCTATATACATTAATTTGTTATTTTTGACTTGCTGAAGCACTAGCTCAATATATTTGTGAAGTTTATTGGTCTCAGTTTTGGTCTGAACCTGTTAAAATATTGCTGAGGGTTTCCTAGTCCACGTGGGTTACGAAATGAGAAGTGAGGTGTTGAGTTAATTAACTAATCAACTGTAATTTTAAGACAGGTTCTTGTTGTGTAGCTTGTCCTTTGTCCTTGAACTTGAACTATAGTCCAAACAGGCCCCCAACCGTGAACCTCTGCCTCACCCTTTGAAATATTGGGATTATAGGCATATAACTTCATACTTGAGATACTGTTCTAACTTCATACAGTAGACTGGTGAAAGTTTATAGACTCAGGGGCCAGAGATATAGCTCAGTGGCATAAATGCCTGCCTGGAGAGCACAAGATCCTAAGTTCAAACCGCAGTACCCAGAGAGAGGGGAAAAAAAAAAAAAAAAAGAAGAAGAAGAAAAAAGACTTGGCATGGCAGAATCTAGGAGGGTGTAGATTTTTTACCACCAAGTACATTGTAGAAGTGTTGCTGGAATCACAGTCTTGCATGTGTTGCATAACATGCTTGCTTTATCTCAGGAATCAAGATAAGCACTATTTTCTACTTTGATTCATGTTTTACAAGTACTACTTATTTGTCCCCAGCTTCAGAAAAGTTACTCATAAAAAATTGTTTCCTGTGGAAATTCAACTAAAACTTTTTTGAAATTTCTGAAATAAGGTTTTTTGTGGTTTTGTTTTTTTGAGATAGGGTCTCACTATATTCTTGAGGCTAGCATTAAACTCACTGTGTACTCCAGGCTGGCCTGAAACTCATGGTAATCTTTATGCCTCCGCCTCCCAGGTGCTAGAATAACAGGTGTGTGTCACCATACCCAACTCCTAAAATAAGTTTTTACAAACAGTTTTATTTTCAGCCAAAATTTTCTAAATTTTTATTACCGCTTTAGTCACTGCCCTGATTACCATACTTTTTAGCTTCATTAGAACCATGAGCTCCTTGCTCAGGTACACAGCGAAGAAGGTGGCTCTGCTGATGGTAGGATGGGTGGGCAGTGCGGCTTCCACAGTGGCGAGTATGGGTGCTGTTGAGTCATGGTTATTGCCCCTTCCTGTCTATTCAGACTTCCTTGTAACTCGTGCCTGCATAGAGGACAGTCTGCTACTACTCTGGAGAAAGAAAATTACAGAAATTCCTTATATTAGCAGTTAGAAGTTATTTTGTGCAGAAAATTTTATTTAAAAGGATTTTTTAATAAAGAAAATAATCAGATGTATGTAAAACTTGTCCTACTATCCTACTCATTGTTTTCCGTACTTTTTTCTCCTTTTCTTTCTTTGTATTTACATCTGAAATCTAGTTTGCATGTTATAAAATGGTAAACATAACTGGATTTACACATTATACATTTTAGTACAAAGATGTAATTAAAATTTTGAGTTTGATTGCCAAATTATTAGGAAAAAATTTTAGAAGAGACCGTGTTAAATTAGATTTTCAAGTCAGTGGGAAGAAGGATGCTGTCGGTAAGTTGAATCCCATGGGGTAATACAGGCATTTTAGATTAAAATGCGAATTATTGTTGAAGTAATTTGAGAAGTATGTTTTCCTTCTATTTTAAATTATTTATTTATTTAGTCTTTTTGAAACAGTTTTGCTACACAGTTTAGGCTGGCCTTAAATTCTCTTTGTAGCCCAGGCTGGGCTTGACCTAGTAGTGATCCTCCTGGATCTTCCTGCTTCAGCCCCTGGAGTGCTGGGGTTATAGGCATGTACCACCATGCCTTGCTGAAAAGTATATTTTCTTTTCTTTTTTTAAAATTAAAATCACTTTTTAAAAAACATATGTATGTATGTATGTATGTTATGGCTGGCTCAGCCAGCCCTGGGGGTGGGGCTGGCACAGCATGTGGTGCTGGGGATTAAACCGAGGTCCCTGAAATTGCCTAAGCTTGCCTAAGCAGACACTTTCGACCACTGAGCTATCTCGCTGACCCCAAACTTTTTTTTTGTGGAACCAGGGATCGAACTCAGGACCTTGCACTCGCCAGGCAGGCACTTGTGCCTCTGAGCTATCTCCCCAGTCCCTGAAAAGTGTATTTTCAAACTAAGAATACAATTTTATGTTATAAATAGTATCTATGTGTTCTCTCAAGGAGTATAGCATCATCCCATAAAGTGGGCCTTATTTAGGATAAGATTAGTACTTTATACATAGTTTTTCTGTCTCCACAATCTCACAGTATGATTGTGATCATTTGTTCCCCAATGAATAAATTATATTTTATTACAGTAACTTATTTAAAGAACTTTCAGTTTACTTATCTATCTCAGTCATATGTGAGAGCAGCTAAAAACTATGGAAGAAGGTAATTCTACTCCTAGGAATCTTGTCCAGGAGAAATGAAAGCACATCTGCTCAGAGACTTGTTCATAGATGCATTCATTGTTTAGAATAGCCCCAAACTGGAAACAATTTAAATGCCCATCAACTGATCAGTAAAGAAATATATACATTTAACTGAATATTATTCAGCAATTAAAAGGAACTGAGATAATGGTACTAAACACTGAAAATGTTAGATTAGGTGAAGAAGCCAAGTGTAAAATACTGTATGTGTTATGTGAGTGTTTTGTAGAAAATGTCTAGAAAGGGGAAATTTATTGAAGCCAAGAATAGATTGGTATTTGCTTAGAGCTAGGATGACGAGAAAGATTAATTGGAAATAAACAGAGAATTTTTTAGGATGATAGAGATGCTCCCAATAGAAATGGGATAGTGTTGTTTATAACCATTCATTTACTGCAACTATATATAAACATGATTTTGAAGACTTAAATAGTATCCTGTAATACAGGAAATTTAGAGAAAACATTTTTGTTTTTCCTGTGAGAAAGCTTGCCAAGTTTACATAGGCAAAATTGTAACAAGTTTCTGATACACTATACATTAAAGGATTTCTTCTCAAGAACACATAATTGACAGGAAAAAAAAATAAAGACACTAGAAAGTTTTGAGGGCAGAGGACTGTTCAATGTTGCCAGATACCATGTCTATATCAGCAAAACCTATGTTAAACCAGTTTGATATAGTTTGATACATTTTATGATTATCAGGGTGATTACCAGTAAGAAAGGCCTGATTTTAATGATTATACAAGTGATTACCAGTAAGAAAGGCCCAATTTATGTTGAGTGTATCCAGATTATAAAATTCAGGTTATGTAATCACATGGTATATTTTTTAAAAAAAAAGGAGAGAGATTTTTAAAATTAACTGATGATGATGACGACGATGATGATGACGGCGGTGATGATGACGACCGGCTCAGCCTGACCTGAGTAGGGCTGATGCAGCATGTGGTGCTGGGGATCAAACCGCAGTCCCTGGGGCTGCCTAAGCAGGCGCTTTAGACTGTTGAGCCATCTCACTGGCACATGGTGTATTTTTTAAAAGAGTATTAAAATGTAATGTAAAGGTTTTAGACAACGTATTTACATTTCTCTGTAATGGAACATGGTGCTGTGAATTGAATTAAGTTGTGGTATCTCTAATACAATATGAAGTCTTTTGTACAAAACTGTTAAACCTGACCAACTCCACTACCTGTACTAGCAGTTTGTTAGTACTGAGGATAAAACTAATCAGTTTACTTGAACCATTTTGTGACCCAATCTTAAATTTCTAGGACTTTTTTCTTTATTTAGTACAGGGTCTCACTGCACAGATTGGACTTGTAGTAATTCTCCTGTTTTCAGCCTCCCAAATGCTGGGATTACAGGCATGTGCCACCATGCGCAGTCTCAGTTGCTGTCTCAGCGTGTGCCCCAGGGGCGGGGTTGACGCAGAATGCCAGGGATCAAACCCCAGCTGCTGTACTCTAAACAGGCACTTAAGTCCGCTGAGCTATCTGGCTGGCCCCAAGCTAGAATTTTAAATAGTGTGCTCAGTAAAGAGAGATTTATTACTGAACTTTATATTTTTAGGGTTGAATTACTATTATTGTTGTTGTTGTTGTTGTTATTTAGGGGAGGTTTATTTTTTGTTTTTGGTGCTAAGAACCAAACCCAGGGATTCCAGGTTGCTAGGCAAGCACTGTACCACTGAGCCAAATCCACAGCCCCCACTGAACTGAATATTAATCATTGTTACAGTTACACACTATTTCATGACAGGCGTATCCAAAACTTAGTGGCTGAAAACTAACAACTTTTATCTCTTGTTCTTGATGATTTTGTAGGTTGTTGGGGCAGTTTCTTGGTTGGCTCACCAGCTGTAGGGTTGGGGTTGTTAATTGAAGAGCCCAGCTGAGTCAGCAGAGATGCTGAACCTATGTGGTGTTTGAGGCGTGCTGATGTACAGCGCTGTATCAAGAGAGCACAATCTGAAGTTGTAACCCTTCTTAAGTTAAGCTGCAGCCTTATAAGTGACAGAAAGACAGCAGCCAAAAATTGAGTGAGAAAATGGTTTACAGTTCTTTTTCTCTGTCATTGTACTGGAAATCAAACATAGGGCTTCATGCATGCTAGGCATATGCTATACTTCTGAGCTGCATTCTCTCTGTCTTTCTCCTCTCTCTCTCTCTCTTTCTTTTGCTAGGGTCTTGCTAACTATGGTTTGAATTTATGATCCCCTCGCCACAACTTCCAAAAATAGGTGGGCTTACAGGCCTGCCCCACCATGTCCAGTTTGAACTTTAACTTTTAATTGAAAGAGTAGAGATGTGGGCATAGCCTTTACTAACGTATTTATTATTTTACCTTTCAGTTCTTTTTAAGAACCAATTTATTTTTTAGAATTAAACTAGGCAAATGATTAGTAATGTAAACTTGAAAAAGTCATGTTAATATACAAAACAAAGAGATTGAATTAGAGGAGTTTTGGGGCTGGCAAGATGGCCTCAGCGGTCTAAAGTGCTTGTTTAGGCAAGCTTAGGCAACTGCAGGGACCATGTTTCGATCCCCAGCACCACATGCTGTGCCAGCCCCATCCCCAGGGCAGGCTGAGCTGGCCATTAAAAAAAAAAAAAAAAAAAAAAAAAATTAGAGGAGTTTTTAGAAGTTTCAGTCTGTGATTGATTCAGCTGGCATTAAGTCCAAGTACAGTGGTACCTCTGTGAACTTAATTCATTTCACAGTTCTGGAAAAGGCAGCACAGTTATGTTCTTGCAGGAAAGATGACTATAGTTTTGTCTGTCACCTGATGCAGAATTTGACAACAAAACCGAATTTTGCCAAATGTTCCTGTTTATGCACTGAATTATTCACAAACAAAAGTATTAGTAAACCAAATACCACTTATTTTCTAAAGAAGAGGTAACTTTAGCTTTGCTTGTACTTCTACTATGATCTTTGTTTCACTGTGTTCAAGGGTATGAAAGAGGGCAGTCAAGCTGAAATCAAATAACTTCGATGGTTTCTTACCTTTTCCTAGTCTGTTTCTGTAGCTGAGAAATAGTTTAAAACATTGATATGGAAGATGTTAAAAAGCTGGGAACATAGATGGTGATGATTGTTATATAATAGTTCAGATACACATAGCTGCACACTTAAAAATGGGTTACAGTGATACATTTTATGTCATATAAGTTTTACCACAATGAAATGTACATTTTAGACTAGTGGGTACTAAATTTAATAATGTATAGTAAATACTTCATGTTTATTATCTGGGCTAGTGTTACAGTAATTCCTTTAAAAATTTTTACTACCTGCTCTGGAAATACTGCTAATAGAGTCATTTTGCATATGATAAAAGGAAAAAACCCTACAAATGATTTAAAATAGGATCCTTTTTAAAAAACGACGAATCTTTGCATTAATTTGGATTTTCAGGTAATTTTAGGAGATTTGTTTATATTTGATATACGTATATTCCTTTAGTTGCTTCTCTTTTTATGTTTTCTTTATTCTAGAATGACATAATGAAATATTTCGTATCTCTGGGAAAATTCAGTCAAGAAATTAAATCACTGCTATATTTGTATATGTTAGAATACACACTCATATAAGACATGAATTTATACCTAGTGATTTTACTAGCAATTAAAGTTTAAAATTAAGAGCCAGGCTTGATGTTGCACACCTATAGTCCCAGTATTCAGCAGATTGAGGCAGGAATATCACTGCAAATTTGAGGCTATATGCTAAGTTCAAGGCCAGCCTCAAATATCATTCCCATGAAATGAAATACAAAATAAAATTCCCTTTGTGATTTTTCTTTTCTGTATTCTTTAGGGAAGGATCTACAGGGTGTTCAGGGTTTCACCACTAGATCGGACTCGTAGTGACCCACCTGTTTACAGCCTCCTAAGAGCTGTGATTACAGGTGTGTACCACCATGCCTAGTCTCAGTCGGGGTCACAGCGCTCCCTGGGGGCAGGGCCGGCATGGCAGGTGGCACCCTGCACCTACTTGCAGGCACTTTAGTCTGCTGGGCTATTTGACCGGCCCTCCCTTTGTGATTTTTATGTTGAGGATCATTTGTTACTTGTTTATATGTGCTTGTATTCTAGATGGCTAGAGACAGGAAATGAGAGACTCTTCACCTTTAATTCAGGTTGGAATGTTAGAAGATTTGGGGGTGGGGGGCTGGCTCACGCTGCTTTAAGAACATGTCTGGTAAAGCATGTGGAGCTGGGGATTGAACCTCGGTCCCCTGCACCTGACTGGGTTTGCCCTAGCAGGCACTTGAACAACTGAACTAACCCACAAGCCCACCTGGCATGTTAGACAAGAAAGTGAACAAACACTTCTTGAGATTGTAGGGCTGGGCTGTGGTGGCGCACACCTGTAATCCTAGCACTTGGGAGGCTGAGGCAGGAGAATTGGTGCAAGTTTGAGACCAGCCAGGGCTATAAAAAGTGAGCTCAAGGCCAGCCTTAACTGCATAGCGAGACAGCATCTCAAAAAAAAAAAAAAAAAGGTAGATTATAGGAAGACATAGGAATCAGAATGAATCAGAAAATATCAGGAAAGGAGATTATTCCAGGTAAAGAGTGCTTATGCTGAACTGTGGCTTTTATTGCAGAAAAGTGAGGTGAAAGGACTATGCTGAAAAATGGTGAAGAGCATCCTATCCCAGACATGACAGAGAGCATGTGCAAGGGCAGAGGCTCTGTGGTTGGGGACTAGCAGCAAGAAGACCAATGTGACAACTCCTGGATGACGATGGAGGATCATAAAAGGAAATAGAGTGCTAGACAGAGGCACAGGCTCCTATTTAGATTTTTTATTTAATTTTTTTTGCTGGCTCAGGCTGACTTAAGGGCAGGTCTGGGGATCAAACCACTGTCCCCCTGTACCTCACTGGATTGCCCGTGTAGGCGTTTAAACCAGAGCTAACCTGCAAGCCCCCATTTAGATTTTATTTGAAGCGCTGATAAAGATTTTATATTTAGTATGTGATGGGAAACCCATGGGAGTTTAAAACAGCACAAAAACACTTTCTTTGAAATAATATTAGACTTACAGAAAATTTGCAGGTGTATTGTGTTCTCATATATTAGTGTTAACATCTTATATCACTCTCATAAGAATCATTGTTTTCAAGGTAGAGTGCTGGATACCTTAAAATGCATATTCTGCCACTGGCATGTGTGAATAGAGAAGACAACAGAAGTACAAAGACCATTTAGACTACTGTGGTAGTTTGGATGAGCGTGATTATTAGGTAGTAGCTAGGAGAGTTTTAAAAGAAATCTCATTACTCTTCTTTAAGAAAACCTAAGGGCCAGTGAGATAGCTCAGCGGACCAAGCACCTGCTTAGGCAATTGCAGGGACCAGATGCCATCCCTGACACCACAGGCTGCACCAATCCTGTCCCTAGGCATGCTGAGCCAGCCGCCAAGTAGGGGTGTGGTGTTGGTGGCACATACCTGTAATCCCAGCACTTGCAAGGTTGAAAACAGGATCACTACAAGTCTGAGCTGCATAGTGAGACCCTGTCACAAATACGTAAAGTAAAAGAAAGCCTGGGTGGGACATCATACTAAGAAAAATATAAAGCTTTTCCTGAAAGTGAACATCTGTATTTTGTTATTTTCTAGGAAGAACAAAATGCTAGTATAATTAGATACAGAAAAAAATATTAAACTAAAGCAGTTTTGAGTACAGAAGTAATAATAGAAATAGGAAAATAAAATCTCTTTCTCTTTCCTGTGTTGAGAATCAATGAGTTAGCACTGTTGGGCATTGGTTCCTTACAATTTGCCTGTCCCTTTGTTGTAAAAGAATGACAATTAGTAAAAACTAAATTTCAGTGTTTTAGGTAACCTTTATTTTAGAAAAGCTTTAACTTAACAAATACCAATTACCAAGAATGTTCAGTGCACGAATATGATGTTTGTAGTTCAAATGCTTGTCTTTATTTTCAGATTTTACTTATTTTTTTTTTATTTTTATTTTTTTTTTAAATTTTATTTTATTTTATTTATTTGTTTGCTTGTTGTGTTTGTTTGTTTCTTTTATTTATTTATTTTGTGGCTGGCTCAGCCTGCCCTGGTGGTGGGGCTGGCGCAGCATATGGTGCCGGGGATCGAACCGCAGTCCCTGCAGCTGCCTGAGCTTTCCTAAGCAGGCGCTTTAGACCACTGAACCATCTCGCCGGCCCTTCAGATTTTACTTAAAATAGAGAAAAATCCTTAGCTAGAGATCATAATGTAAATATACAGATATTTTGCCAACATGTATATATACTTGAGGAAAAGAAAAAAACCTTGAATAACTTAATATTAAATTTATTGAGACATCCTGAGATTGCTGCAAGTTACCTTTGGCCTCTGCAATTGCAAGAGAAGTACAGAGTGGTGGCCATGAGCTTCCAGACATTAGTAGAGCAAACTGTGGCTTGGATAACCTTGGTCTTTGAGATTGCTGCACATACATTTTCAATTTCTTTTCTACGAGCCGGCAGTATAGTGGGTTTTCTGTGATAAGTAGCATCCTTTTGTGTTCCCTATATGAAGCTAACACCATCATTTTCAAATACTATTTGAAAAAGAGCTATTTTTCTTTTTCTGAAGTATGTGTACATTTTATTTTGTAGGCTCTGTATATAACATGAATATACGTTTCTTTTTCTTTCTTTCTTTCTTTTTTGTCTTTTTGAGACAGGATCTCACTATGCAGTTCAGTCTGGCATTGAGCTCACTTTTGTAGCCCAGGCTAGTATTGAACTTGCACTGATCCTCCTGTCTCAGCCTCCTAAGCGCTGGGCTGTGCGCCACCACGCCTGGCTCATGTGAATATATGTTTAAAGAATTTAATAAATTATTTTTTTTCAAAATACTGCTTTTCTAATTTTCTGTTATAGAATATCAGCTTATTACAGATGTTTATTTTTAGGTTATTTTCTAATTTCTGTTTAAAGTTCAATGAAATGTTGAATTCAGAACACCTTAATTCTGGATGTTAAATCTGAAGTTAACACCATTTGCTAGTATTTACTCTTAACCCAAGGAGTAAAACGTACCTTTTCCTTCCTTGTGTAGTTGAAGCCTGAGTTACAGTTGACCTCATCTGTATAGGACTTCATGGGAACCTAATTGTAGCTGTTATTAGAGGTGTTGTGAGGAATATGGGAGATGCTTACAAAATGTTCAGAACAGCACTTGACACATAACTTGTGCTCAGGAAGTATCTCTGTTTATTGGCAGTACCCTGAATAGTGTTACAATTATTTGAAACTGCTCTGTTTTTGATTATTTTGAAGAAGTGGTCTGCATGCTTTTTTTCGTTATTCATCTAACATTTAATAAACACTTTCTGGGTGCCAGACATGGTGGGATTTTTTCACATACATTGTTTTGGTTAATTATCCATGTCAGTCCCGTTTAAGGTTGAGGGCACATAGGCTCTGGGATGTTAAGTTACTTAGCCATGGTTACATGGTAAAGAGTAAGCTTTTGGTGTTACGTACCAAAACATGTCACCTAACACAGACATAAATATAAAGAAATATATAAAAAAAATCTTTTAAGATTGCATTATAATCCTTTTATATTGGGTATGTTATGTGCAGAGCTGTGTAATACAGACTAGGAAGATAGGAAACTCGTGTCCCTAATAGTGTTGGACATAGCTATTGTAAGACAGAAAGTGAGAGCTGCTATTAGAAATTATGCACATTAAGAATGAGGAGATGTTTGTATTCAGGGGAAAAGTTCAATTAGTACATAATTTCTTTTTTTTTTAATTTTATTTATTTATTTATTTGTTTGCTTGTTGTGTTTGTTTGTTTCTTTATTTATTCATTTTGTGGCTGGCTCAGCCTGCCCTGGTGGTGGCGCTGGCACAGCATGTGGTGCCGGGGATCGAACTGCAGTCCCCGCAGTTGCCTGAGCCCTCCTAAGCAGGCGCTTTAGACCACTGAACCATCTCGC
>PVKN010041890.1:0-10474 GCA_004027915.1 Capromys pilorides
CAGAGAGAAAGAGAGGGGAGAGAGGGGCAGATAGAGACAGAGAGACTGAGTCAGTGAGAGAAAGAGAGAGAGAGAGAGAGAGAGAACACCTGTCAATAAGAATCCTCCATCTGGCAAAATTGTCCTTCAAAAATGAAGGAACACTGAAGCGACTTCTAGATAAAGGCTGAGAGAGATACAATGTGAGATGCGCGTACATGTTATAACATTAGCCTGAGCAACAAAAGATGCTCTGACATAACCGAGCTTCGCGGAACATCATCAAACTTCAAGAACATTATGGTACAGAAAATAATCCAGCTGGAAGACACAAATTTCTGTGATTCCACTTATCCGAGATACCTAGACTGGTCAGGATTATCTAGACAAAAATTGCAGCGGTGGCTGCCGGAGGCTGGAAAGAGAAGTTGGGGGAGTTATTATGCAATTATTTAGTTAGATTGTTTAACAGATTCAGAGCAGGTTGTTCCAGATGCAGTCTTGGGGTGACTCAGGGGCGGCCACACCTGAGTGTGCGTAGTCCCGCTGGCCTGCACACTTAAGGAAGGCTGAGGTGGTCAACTTTCTATATTTGATAAAAGCAGAAGATGTAAAGTCCATCTGTGTCTTAGCTCCACAAGGTGCTTTTTCCACTGCTGCTAACTTTAATCTCTGTGGGCGTACAGCATTCGAAGGCCTTCGGATGGCGCATAGTTTCCTTTGGGTGAGTGTTTAGTGACTTGCGTATTTTTAAGCCTTCGCATAATTTCAAATTCTGAGCTTATTCGCTTTACTCCCACCAGTCCCATCAGTGTTTGTAAGCTTTCAAGGCAGTGACCATCCCTCCAGCCTCCAGCTGGGGAGCCAGCGCCCCAGCCACAGGGCAGCCTCCTGCGCAACTCTGTCCTTTCTGTCCCAGCCGCAGGCATCCACTAATCCACTTTGTGTTTCTATCCCATATTATTTATTGATCTCTTTTTTATATTTGTTTTAAAGCTTTGAGTCCTTCTTACCCTCCTGCAATTACTCCTTTCTGTATAAGTACACCAGAGATGAGAAGCCTGAGGCCTCAGCTTCCCTCTTTTCCTCAGATTGAATAATCTGTGAGGAGAGTGTAGGAGAATTAGATCAGGACCATGAGGTAAAAAGCGTCATGTACAGGGGAATTCTGACATCCTGTTTTAATCCTCTGTGACTATCCCAGATTCGGGGCAGGAAGAGGCTGAAACAGTACTGCTTCTTGGTTGCACTTTGGCACGCGCTGTCTTTGCATGGATATATATTAAAAGTGCTTCGTTTCACCTGTCAGAGAGTCTGCCTGGATTGCGAGTGCCAGGCAGTATTTCCTGGCTCCTAGAACGAGGGGAGGATTGGAACAACCAAGGCGAAGGAAAGCCCAGCACCAGGGATTTGGTTGCTGTCAGAAACCCCCCTGACTGTCCTCTCCGCCCCTCCAGCGATCAGCTGTGCTCCGTCTCACAGCAGACTGGATTTTTTTCTTGAGATAGAAATCTTGGTTTCTGATAGTTTCAAGATTTCCTGTTTAAATTCTTATGCTGTCACAGGAGAGATGCCTGAGCTTTTGAGGGCAGTCTCTGAAGTACAAACATCAAAAGACGGTGATGAATACAGACACTGGTCGCTAGTTGCCACGGGCAAGGCGAGGTTCCGACTTCAAGCCTTAGGCAGGTAGGGCACTGTGTCTGGCCCAGCCTGGGCTATTCCCAAGTGCATCACCTCAGACAGGAGGGCTGGGTCACATCAGAGCACAGGGAGCCTGCCATGCTCAGGGTGAACGAGGTACGAGCAGAAACAGGCCCCCGCACAGGGAGAGCAGATGTAAAAGGCCCAGAAGATAGGGGCCATGCTGAGTGGAAAGGAAAAGAATAAGGAGGTCTTCGACCATAATTCCTGCATGGCTCTCCATTATTTTGTAATACCTGGTATCCTTCTGAACTTCAGAAATATTAAAGATGGACAACATACAATGTAAACTCTTGCGGGATTTTGTCCAAATGGGAGCGTTTCAGAAATGCTATCAGTTTGCTTTTGCAAGAAAAGCGTAAAACTAAGAGAATGTGGGATGCTTAGCAGGTAAGCGCAACACACAGACTAAATGAACTTCATTTTATGTAGAACTTAAAAGTAATGAAATATTCATGATGAGAATGCTGGCTCTTTTGTCCACGTACTTCCTAACTCTGGTGATGCGCAAAGTGGACAGAGCAGCCGGACACGGGCCTGCCCACCCCTGTAGAGCTCAGTGTCTTTTGCAAGTGCTGCTCGAGCTTGCTGAGGCGTTAATGATTGCAGCTTATGCTTCAAGACTTTGTGCCGGATTCTATCCATTGCGGTGCTTGTCTCTTTGGTGAATGAACTAGCAAAAGATGATGGACTCTAGGTCAGCTCCACTTTATTGTCCTTTGAGCAAATTTCACATCTTCTCAAAGTGATCAAGTGTGATTTCCTTTAAAGTAATTGAATCTACATAGTGGAGAACTATCAATATTCCTCAGGAGTAAGGGAGAAATTTGCCAACAGAACAACCACAAAAAAAAAATCTCAAGAAATACAAAAAGTGCAAGCTTTAGGCCCAGCTTCGCACCAAAGGCCGGTTTGAGTTGCAGATCCAACCGCCACTTGACATCAGTATTTGTACTGATAACCGTCTGCTGTGTGGAGGCTGTGAGGTGGAGAGTGTGGAAGCGAGAGGAACGATCCTTGGAAGTATCATGGAAAGACAAAGCTCTTCCTGGGACCACGCCTTCTCTTGAGGCACAACTGCTGCGTTTTTTTCTGGGAAACCAGGAATCCAAAATATATGCATGCAGGTCAATCACCATTCGAATATTTAGAGCTGTTGTATGCATGGCACTGAACTAAAAGCTATACATAAAAAATAAAGAAGTATGCTTAAGTAGCTTATAGTTTATATATATATATATATATATATATATATATATATATATATATATTTCTTGAAGTGCAAGGAAAATGAATTCGTCTGAGCAGGCTTGAGGTAAGAGGCATATACTAGGCTTACGGACGGTGCCTGGAGGCCACCACCAGGGTTGTGCATGTGGCTTGGCTTGAGCAATCAAGCTGAACCTGCAGTGCTAGAGTCAGAAGATGCATTTGAGATGAGTGAAGCCAGGCTGTGGAGCGGTTACGAGGAGGCAGGGCTGGAGTCCTGGAAGGGCACTGTGTAGAAGGACAGAATCTGTATCTGGTCTGCATCTGCGTTGTCTGCCAAAGCCATCACCAATCCCATTGCTCTTGGACATTTACATGTCAATTAATGTGAACGAAGATGTACATTTTCTTTGGAATTGAAATAACTACATGATGGGGCTAGGGAGATAACTCTGGGGTCTGTGCCCCTGCCGGGCAAGCTCAAGGACCTGGGTTCAGTCCCTGGTACTGCATGTCCCAAAACCCCAGGCACCCCATGCCCACCTCTGAAACTGGGTGTGGTAATGCATGCCTGTAATCCCAGCACTGCAGAGGTGAGACAGGAGGATCACTACACACCCAAGCTGCATAGACCCTGTGCAAAATACATAAATGGGTTTCAAAAATAGTTTTTAAAAAAGAAATAGCTATGTGAGGCTAGTAGCTATCATACTGGACAAAGCATACATACATGGCTTAACCTTACAGGGCTGGGTTGTTGTGGGGAAGAGGGCAGAAGAATGGGGTAGGAAGGCAGCTGCGCTTCAGGAATGTGATTCATTAGATTGGGCAGCGGCTCTGGGCCCCTGTGGAGGAGACAAGGAGAGTGACGTCATGGAAACGAGCCTCAGTGAGGTCAGGGCTTCACAAAGGTCCTCAGTGTGAAAGAGGAAGCGACACATTCCTCGCATGGAAACTGCTGGATTCGCTTGCTGGAAGATGCAAAATGTAAAGAGAAATGACTGCAGAAGACTCGCCTCTTTATGCTGGGAGACTGGAAAGAGCGAATACTTACTCAGAAAAGAAGTGCAATGGGGACACCAGCGTTTGTGGAAGAAAGTAAATTCAGGGTTTAACTAGAAGTAACGGACCTTGCTTGGAACTCATGAAGATTTAGAATAGATAAAGACTCATAGATGTTGGATTGTGGAAAATAGTACGAAAACGTGTTTGGATCAGTTGGTGCATTCCCGTCTCCAAGCCTTTGGTATTTTCCCTTCTAGCAATTCTGATGAAGGTGTCTTGTTATCGCTAGGTAAATGTCAAAGGATGAAGCATCATGTTGAGGGGACGCCTTGGGAGCGTTAGGGCGCTGCCCGCTGCCTTCTAGGAGCTCTGACAAAGTCAAAAAATGTATGCCATGATGAGAGTTCCACCACTGAACTGCACATGTAGATATCCCATAGTTCTAGCATGCAAACAAATCAGAATGTTTCCTTCAAGGTCAATCTCTACAAGATCATGATTTCATATTGCACGTTCTGGGGTCCCATGAACAAGTGCGGGGGCTGTCTTCATCCACAGGGAGAAAGACAGCGGGGCACCTTCAGGGTGAACCCCGCCCTTCCATACTGTTTCTGCCATATTTCCCATAAGACGCCGCTCTTTCTGGTCCCGCCACTGGGAATATGAGCAGCTCATTGAAGTAATTTTCTTATTCCTTTGCTACCAGGCTTAGCTTGTCAACTATGGCCTGTCAGTTTTTAGGGTCACTCTAGTCTTAAGCTAAGGCTATATTTTTTCCTAGTAGGTGGCATGTGACCAATCCTGAGTGCCTGGCTTCCTTGGGATTGATCTTCTCCGTGCCCTGGAAATTCGCAAGACTGTGAGAAGCAATACAGATGCTCTAAGCATAAGTACAAGCAATGTTTTAAATGAGTTCACTGTGGGACCACTACTCAGCGCTGTCCCGCGTAGTTTGCTTCTCTTTATTTAAAATTATCCCTTTTCATTTGCTAATCCTTCTGATTAGTTTTCTGGCTCAGTTCTGGTGGGCGATTCCTGATTTCAGTAGATTCATCTCTGCTCCCTCACCGGAACTAGCTAGGGTGGTAAGACCCAGGAGCAAAATGCTGAACTTTTGCCTTTGGGCTCATCCCCTGCTAGAATCCGTACCTTGTTCCTCTCATAGGCAGCAGCAGCCATAAATATCAAATGCTTCCAAGGAATGAGCAATGCCTGTTAATGTTGCTGGCTTCAGAGTCTTCCACAATTTTTCTTTGACGCTATGCTTTAAAAAACAACATCGCCAGTCTTTGTGGAGCAGCACCTTTCTATTCTGTTTTCCTGCCATAGGCTGAGGCTGCACCTTGCAGGCTCTGTGTCTGCTGCTTAGTGCTGTGCTCGCTGGGAAGCAATGCTCTTGCTGTGCACATCGATTCCCGCTGCCCTAAGCCTTCAACCCTGAGAAGACGCACACACTGTGTCAGCCCCACCTCGGTCATATCCAAGCCACAAGAAAGGTCAACGTCGTCAGCATGTGCTCTCTCTGGGGCAGTAGGGCCAGCACACCCCCGCAGAATTTAGACACATGCTTTGGAACACTTCCTGGGCATGGCTTCAAATGAATGGCATTTAATCATACCAAATGACAATGCATCTGTACTGAGAGTCTGACTCAACTTGGTGTCTATTCTCTGACGATCTGAATGGTAGCATCCTGGATGCTTTCTGACTGCAGTTGCAAATCATGTGACTGACAGAGAGAAAAAGGGAAAATGCCAACACCGGGAAATGTCCCAAAAAGCTCCTGCGTGGACGCCCTGGAGAAGCAGGTACAGGTGTAGCACCAACCAGGAGCTGCTCAGGAGAAGAAAAACACAGAAACTAAATCAAACACTGATGAGAATGATGACAGAAGAAATCTGTCCCCTGGAGACATCGGGCTTTGGCTTCTTGTCTTTCCCATGTCTGTCTGATAGCCTGGTGTGAAGTAATGCTTACTGAGCAATGGAGCAAATATTCTGCTTGGATAAAAAAGTCACTCCTTGGGTGGACCATGGAGGACAGATGTGGCTCGTAATCCTGGATGTATCGGGGAGGAAAATGAGACAGAGAAGTTACGTAATTTGCTAGATCACACAGACAGAAACTGATGGAGCTGCCTCCCCAGAGAGAGCGCACTCCTACTATCCCGTCTCTGTGTCTGGGCTCCAGGTGATTTATAACTTTTAAAAAAATCATTCCAGTGCTCAGGTGGCTGATTATTATCAGCGCTGCTTTGATTCTTTGAACATCTGCTGATATAGCTATATGACTAAAATGAATGTTTCAGAATAGCGACATTTGAAGGGCAGCAGGCACTGTGCTCCTTTACAATAACCAGAGTGAAGAACCGAGAGAAGCAAACCCAGTTGGTGGATTTTTAGGTCACAGAATCCAGCTTCAAATAAGGATTTGTTTGACATCTAGACTCTAATTTTAAGCTAGGATTTCTCTTCCTTAAGGCCAACAGCGTGTGTACATCATCCTACAGGTTTCAAGCACAAAGCATGAACACTTTCAGCTTTAAAGAATGCTATGGGATCTGTAGCTAAAACTGTATTTTGCATTTGCTTTTTCTGAGAAAAGAAATCCTGTGGTTACATTTTCTTTTGTGTTAGAGAATTGTTTTAACTATGGCAAATCCACACCTAAGTGTTTGTCTTTTTCTTAATTTTGCAAGTGGGTTCAAGGATTTTGTATGACTAGAATGATATTGATTAAAATAGGATGAAGGCATTTTTATTTGAAACTTCATATTATGATAAAAAGACTGAACAGTGGTAGCTCTAGTAATAGCTCAAAAACTTTTTTTTTCCTGATACCAAGGATTGAACTCAGGACCCTGCACTTGCCAGGCAAGCGCTTAGTCTACTGAGCTATCTCCTTGGCCCCAAAAGTTCTTTTGCCTTTTGTCTCACTTTTATTCTTAGGGTGCAAGCGTTTAGAGATAAAGCCTACACATAGACTAAATTTAAAAAATTATTTTTAAATGTGGTCATCTGAATTTTCATTTACGCGCACATCTTTGGAAAAGTTATTTAGATCCTTCTACTTCAGCCACTCTCCATCCAGTAAAAGGATAGCTAGAGGGGATCAATTGTCTATACAAAGATTGGCCTATTATCTCTGGATTCAGTGATTGGCCACTTGTTCAATGGCGTGATAAGCATTCACTGATAATGTTGCTTGCAAATTGTGTGCACAGGTGCTATGGAAAATACAAATAAGATGTCAAACTTGGACTCTGGGTGTTCGCCCTCAGCTTTCACTGGTATAAAAAGGATGCAGTGTCTTGAAAGAATGCACCCTCATTCCAGTTCTCCCATTTGCTTACAATTACTGCTATCTAGAAGAAGAAATTCACCTAACCACAGTGCTTATTAAGTCTTCAACCTCCCAAAGAACTCAGATGGCAGGGCCAGGGATATAGCTCAGCAGCATAAGTGTGTGCTGGAAAGAGCAAGGTCCTGAGTTTGATCTCCTATAATATAAAAAAAGTTAAAGAACCTAGATGTCAGAGGTCACTTATAATTCATAGAAAAATACAATAGTTCAAAGAGTACACACCAAGCAGAAACCTTGTGGGCTGATTGTCATGGAAGAAACAAAATGGGATGCAATTAACAAAATGATTACTTGGAAATTCTCTATGTAGATTGAAAAATGTATTTCAAAAGTGTGTTTTATCACCATGTATGATGGATTCTTAAAATAAGTGTTCAAGAGCACAAATGCTAAATAAATTTAAAAGAGATATTAAATTCAAAGGTTAGAAAAAGACCGCCAGAATGGGAGTACCCAATTTCAATGATTCAAAGAGAACAGAAGAGGAACCTGAAGTGGAGTGTTTTGAGGATGAATCAGCAAAGGTTATTCAATGACACCTTGGTCTGTGTGCATTGACTTTTAGCCTAAATGTAAAACTTTATTCATGAAAGCTTTTTTAGCAGAAAGGTAACAGCAATAGAAGCAGAAACAAAATCAAGATATAGTTGGCTTCGTAAGTTGAGGATGATCTATTCATGTTAGGACTTGGAGCGATGCAAATAGGTGAACCAGATTCTCCTGTGCTTGTGTTTGCAGTGCATCCATTCATTGCTGTGTTGGGCTCCAGCTATGGGTTTGCTGTGAAGGGTGGGCCTGGGGATAAAATTGCTCCCTGTAGGCTTGCTATGGAGCAGTGTGAATGGCTCACAGTTCTGGTGAATGAAAGGATTTACCAGAACTGAGATCTCCATGGCCCAGGAGGAACAGCAGAATGAAAGAGATGTCCTGATGGCATCACAGGGAGAGTAGGTTCTCATGCTTTGCAGCCTGAGAATTGCAAGGGTGAGAGGCTTTGCTTTGAAGAGAAACCTTCAGATTCCCATGTTCTAGAATGGAAGCAGCGCCCACGCCAGATTCTAGAATGGTGCCAGCATAGAGAATGTGTTCCTCAGAATCAGTGTTAAAGTGCTCAGAAATCCAGGCACTCTACTTCTACAGCCAGAAGAGAGGAAAGCCTGGCTACTGCTCCAACCGACAGCAGCCCTTGGCATCATCCACATGGCGTTAGTTTTGGGCACATTCAGAGTGCGGGAGTTCTGACATTAAGAAGGCTTCCACCTAGGTTTGAGAATACCTGGGCGGTCAGGCAATGTGTCCCTGAGAGGGCAATATGTAAAGCTGTGAATGAGAAGCTCATTCAATGGGAACCTCAGAAATTTGAAAAAAAGATGGTAACATGGATTGTCTAAGGAGAGCTGCAAAGAAAGAGCAAAGCCAGCCCCAGAGAAAGCCATGGGAGCCACCAGCAGAAGTGCCATGGGGGTGGAGCCACGTAAGGCTTTTGGATCTTACAACTCAATGCAAGTTGCTTAGGAAGTTCCACATGGAACTACAGGACTTAATTATTGCCTTTCTGGATTGGGGACTTGTTTTGATCCCAATAGTTTTGTCTTGCTGTGTGTACCATTTGGAATGGTAATGTTTATCTTGAGTGTTGCCAGTGTTTAACTTTTCATTACAGCAGGGTGTCACAGATAAGAGTTTGCCTTAGCTCTTGGAGGAAACTTGGGACTTCGACTTTTCAACAATGCTGAAACTGTTAGGATTTTGGCAACTCTTAGAGAGGGACTAAAATGCCTTTTGCATAAAGGGATGCACATGAGTCTTTGGGAAGATGTACCGGGGAAAAATGTCATGGTTCTAACACAATACAGTATTTAAGTTGTAAAATGTTAATAAGCCTGTCAATGTACCTGGGAAACTGGTTTAAGCACATGTCTAGTTGCAGGGTTACAAGGGGTGGATTGTACTGGATGATGCATTGTATCAACTTGAGAAGTTTAGGAGTTTAATAACGTGACTCAACATAAAGCCAGGATTCTTAGCTTGTAAACATCTCATCCTGTGCAAGAGGATGCCATGGGCATCGTGTGAGTTCTGCAGTCCCAGCCCCAGTGTACCTCTGTTTATAATATAAGGAGTGGACAGAGGCTGGCGAGGAGCCACAGCTGCTGCCCTTCCCTCTGCTCTTCGCTGTTTTGCGCTGCCATGAGCTGCTGCCCTCTGCCATGTGCCCCTCTGCCTGGGAGCCAGCCGAGTATGGACTGAAACCTCCACCAACTGTGAGCTAAATAAGCCTTTCCTTTCTTAATTTTGGGTGTTGGGTATTTTGTCCCAGCAATGAGTGAAAAATACCTGAGACATTGAGGAAGTGACTGAACTTTTGGAAGGAGAGCACCATGCTGAGGTGTGCAAAGACAAGAGCTAGTCACATGGCCAGCACTGGGCGAGAGTGCAGTGAGGGTGAGACGGTCAAGGCAAGACAGCGTGGGTGTGAAACACGCGGCAGAACCTGGGCTGAGGGATCCGTGACACAGAGACACAGAATAAAGCAGAAATCAGATAAGGAAAAGCAATTACGATGAGAAAGTTTCCAGGTCAACACGAACACCAGAAAACTAACTTGTAACACCAGTCAAAAGAGGATTAACAGTTATTCCTCACAAGTAAGCACTGGCCCACTGGATAGTTAAATGTTAACTGAAATAAAGGCTCGTTGTTTATTGATAAGATATTTAGGGCTGGCCAGATAGCTCAGCAGGCTAAACCACCTGCTTAGGCAGAGCGCGGTGGCCAGGGTTTGATTCCCAGTATGTGTTGCCCTCCCCCATAAGGACATGCTGACATGGTGACTGAGAACGGGTGTGCTGGCACTCCCTTGTAATCCCAGCGCTTGGGAGACTGAAAACAGGAGGATCACCACAAATCCGATCTACACAGTGGAACCCTGTAGACCTTGAACTAAATACATTTTTTAAAAAAGCATTAAAAAAGATATTTCATTTCACGATATCCTTTGATAGCATTAAATAATCATACTGAAAATTATAATAGAAAGATTGACTTAATAATAGAAATTATAATGGAAAGGTTGACAAAATATTGTGTCCTACAATATTTTCACATGCTGTATATAATGCAACAAAAGTAATCTTCAAATTATTTTTATGTCACAAAAAAATACTCTGTATGGTAACATGATACTATGAACTCTTATTTTGTTTTGATTTAT
>PVKN010041891.1:0-10475 GCA_004027915.1 Capromys pilorides
CAGAAAGCCAAGAGACAAAAATTTCAGATTTCCGTAGTTTCTACTAATTATAGGTAATCAGTTATGTTTTGGCATACAGTATTTTGTATTTATTTTTATCATGTTTTTTTATTCATATTGATTATATACATTAAAATATATTCTCATAACATACCATGTTCATTCCCCATTACTCCTGCTCATGATATATTTATTGAATAAATACCTACTTCTCTACTTTGTATGTTGTGAGATATTTTTACAGGTCCATCTCAGCACAGAAAATATCTATACTATTTCATTGAACAAATTTTTATTCTGGATTTAACTTAACTTTTTAAAAAAAATTTATTTTTGTACGTATGTATGTATGTATTTATTTATTTTCGCAGAACCGGGATTGAACTCAAACGCTTATTCTGTTGAGCTATCTCCCTAGCCCTATTCAGAATTTTTTTAAAAAATATTACCTTTTTTTTTTTAGATTATGGCCTGCTCAGCCTGGCCTGGAAGCAGGGCTGGCGCAGCATGTGGTGCTGGGATTGAACCGTGGTCCGTGTGGTTGCCTAAGCTTGCCTGAGCAGGCGCTTTAGACCACTGAACCGTCTCACTGCCCCCCCCCCCCCAATTATCTTGAATTTTAAAAATGACCTTAACACATTTAAGAGTTTTTGTTGTTTTTTTCTAATGTTACAGTTTGGTTTCAAGTTAGGTGGCTCCTGTAAATTTCAACAGTATCTTGCTGTTGCCTAAAATTGACTTATTAGACAAGGCCTTATAAGGCATAGGTTGCTGACTCCTGCTTTACATTCCCATAAAATTGAGGATAAAAAAATGTGAGGATCCAAATGTGAGGATCTTGTTTGTGTAGCTTGTGCTTATCAATATATGCTACAATACAAGTTAAAACTGAATAGTGTGGGGGTGGCCAAGTGTGGTGGTGTATACTTATAATATACCATGAAAAGGGTTCTTGGTGTTACGATAGTGTTATTGTCAAAATAGTTTTTATTTCATAGACATCCTTGAAGTGGTCCTGGGTCTTTTAGGGGTTCTACATGCCACACTTTGAGAACTGCTATCCTAGTTCATAGTAGGTGACCAGTAAGTTTTGACTGAATGAAATATAGTACCTGCCCTCTACTGATGTGAGAATAGGCAAACTGAATTGACGTCTGCGTTTTTTGGTATAAGAGTTAAGCTCTGTGTATATTTAGAGTAGGGGCAGTTGATAAGAGCTACGCTACCTAAAATAGGAACAAAGTTTGATGGAAAAAATTTTCCCAATCTTTTTCTTCATTTGGTAATGCATTTTTAGAAAGAAAAAAAAAATAATTAATGAAGAAATGAGCTTTTATAAACTATTCTGGACTGTCTTAGAAATCTAAAGTTTTCTGCACACTTCATTAAAAGTTTAACAAAAAAGCAAGAAAGATAACCAAAAATTTAAAAATTGGATTTCCTTTTGAATAGTATGTATAGTAACATGATAATTACTAAATTAATATTTGAGTATTACCTGTGAATAGGTTAATATATATTTATAGATTTTTTTACAGCTAAATTTCAGTAGCGTTGATTAAAATGATAATTTCTTTGCAATACCTTCTCTTTATTCTTAGCTAGAATTAATGTTTTAAGGTAAAAAGACTTTAGTAATTTACTTTTTTCACTCCAAATGATGTTTGATTATTTTGATATTTCAGATTCGATACATTTCACAGACACAAGGCCTGCCTGCTGAATATCTTCTCAGTGCTGGAACGAAAACTACCAGGTTTTTCAACAGAGACCCTAATTTGGGGTACCCACTGTGGAGACTTAAGGTCTGTTTTCCCTCTGTACTGCCCATTGCTAGACTCCCCATATTGAACTTTGAATTCAGACTTTCAGGCATATGTATATATTTTTTTCCGGGGACCAGGGTTCAAACTCATGACTTTGCACTTGCCAAGCAGGCACTTATGTCACGGAGCTATCTGCCCAGCCTCTCAGGCATATATTTTATTTATTTATTTATTTATTTGCTTGCTTGCTTGCTTGCTTGCTTGTTGTGTTTGTTTATTTATTTATTTTGTGGCTGGCTCAGCCTGCCCTGGTGGTGGGGCTGGTGCAGCATGTGGTGCTGGGAATCGAGCCACAGTCCCTGCAGTTGCCTGAGCTTTCCTAAGCAGGCACTTTAGACCACTGAACCATCTCGCCGGCCCTCAGGCATATATTTTTGAGGTTAAAGGGAGAGGAGAGGGGAAAGGTATGTTTGCCAGAGGAAAGCTTTCAAAATGGCCTTTTTCATTGTATCCATTTGGCCTTATCTTTAGTTAAAAGACAAGTGCTAGTTTATTTGGCTGAGGTTATTTTCTATATTTTGAATTAGCAATGGAGCAGGTGTGGAGAATAATATCACAACTGAGTAATATATGGTGGTTTCTCACTTATCATGGAGGTTACATTCCAGACACCCCCATGATAAGTGAAAAATCAGCGAAGTAGTGACGTTTATATACATTTTTAAAAAAATATTTGGTCCAGGGTCTCACCATGCAGCTCAGACTTATAATGGTCCTCCTGTTTTCAGCCTCGCCAGTTCTGGGATTACAGGCATGCTCCATCACACCTGGTCTTGTGGTCAGCTCACTGTGCCCAGGAGTGGGACCAGCGCAGCATGTGATGCTGGGGATTGAATCCCAGTCCCTGTGCTTGCCTAAGCAGGTGCTTAGTCCACTGAGCTATTTTTGCTGGATATACTTTAAGGCTTTATAAATCTTTCTCACACTTATAAAAATACTTCTAATGTTCTTAACCATTTTCTAAACTTGTAAACCTGTGTCATTTTTAAAAAATTTAATTTAATTAATTAATTTATTTATTTATTTATTTTTAATGGCTGGCTCAGCCTGCCCTGAGGGTGGGGCTGGCACAGCATGTGGTGCCAGGGATCGAACTGCAGTCTCTGCAGTTGCCTAAGCTTGCCTAAGCAGGCGCTTTAGACTGCTGAGCCATCACGCCAGCCCAACCTGTGTCGTTTTAACAACATATATTCTGTACTGCACTGCAAAATCCCATGATATAGTGAAAAATCTGATAAATACTTAGATTAATACTTTTTGAAAACCTGCAAAATAGTCCATGAGAAGTCAAACCGCGAAATAGCGAGAGACTATTGTAAAGAGCTAGAGTCAGTGATGACTATTTTGTAGAGAATTCTAAGTATACATGATAAAATAGCATGATTTTCTAACTGATGCTGTTCACATTTTACGTATTTTCTTGAAACAGCTCTCTTTTTAAAAATTACAAGTGTTTACCTTTACTTTTGATCTTGCTCCTAATTTGAACTCTGACACTGTGCTTCAGAGTTCATGGAACAGTTAGTGTTTGAAATGTCGGAGAAAATACTGCCCAACTGCATCATTGCTTACATGTTTATGGCTGTTGAAAGGGTTCCTGGGGAGCAAGGTTACCTTTCCATCAGTGTTTGTGGTTGTACTCTGTACCATCTGTGACTGACAAGGTGACAACTCGTCTGTATATCCTGGCTTGAATTTATAAACAGATGGGATTTTTAAAAATTCCTGTTTTGTAGACGCCTGAAGAACATGAATTGGAGACTGGAATAAAATCAAAAGAAGCCCGGAAGTACATTTTTAATTGTTTAGATGACATGGCTCAGGTAAGTTTATGGCAGCTTTCAGAAAGCCAGATGTTTCTGTGTTTCTTTAGTCAGAGATATAGTTCTGTTGGTTATACTAGAGAAACATTTATTTTGTTGTCTTTAAAGTTACTTGTTTTCAGTTTTTACTAAAAAGTTAATAGTTTGCTATGTCCATATTGTAAAAGAACATTTGAATCCTAAGAAAGTATATACTATCGCAAATTATTTTATTGTTACATACCTATCATATATAGTGTTTTTTTTTTCCTCCCTGAGCCTGGGGATTGAACTCAGGTCCTTGCATTTGCCAGGCAAGCGCTTATTCTACTGAGCTATCTTCCCAGCCCCCATATATAGTCTTTAATTATTATTTTATTTATTTTTTTATTGAGGATTGAACTCAGGTTATTTGAACTATTTTTCATTTACTACACAGATTGGACAGATTCTTCTGTTTTCAGCCTCCCAAACCCTGGGATTATAGGTGTGCACTACCATGCCCAGCCTTAATTGCCATGTCAGCGTGCCCTAGGGGTGGGGCTCAGTACAGCAGCCGGAGTGATATCGAGCCCTGGTCCCTGTGCTCTGCCTAAGCAGGCGCTTTAGTCCTTTGAGCTGTCTGGCCAGCCCTAATAGAAACTTTTATACTTAAGTAATAATCACTTTTGTTTAACTTATTCATTCCAAAATTTTAATTATGAGAATTGGTTCAGTTTTATTGTACTTAGGCAGTATAACACAAGTTTTCTCTTGTGAAAATTATGCTATAGTAAAAAGAATTTTCCCAGATTTCTCTTTGCTGAAATGCTGATACTAAATATCTAAATTTTCTCATTTGGAGAGAAAAGCCAATGCATTAATTGCTTAATATACTGTTTAATTTAAGTGAAGAAATATAATATTTCTAAATTTTCCTGAAGGTGAATATGTCTACAGACTTAGAGGGAACAGACATGTTGGCAGAAAAAGCAGATCGAAGAGAATACATCGATCTGTTAAAAAAAATGCTAACAATTGATGCAGATAAGAGAATTACACCCCTGAAAACTCTTAACCATCAGTTTGTAACAATGACTCACCTTCTGGACTTTCCACATAGCAATCAGTAAGTACAGCATGATCTGGGGCTTCCTTTACAGAACTGTCAAGTTAGAAGCGGCTTTGGTGCTCATGTGTGGCTCACTGATGCTCTTCTTTCTTATTGAAAAATCATGAGAATATTTTTTATTATAAAGACTTGAACCTTTTTCCTGGAAAGTGCTTAAAAAGTCTTAGATGTTTGTTTATAAGTTATTTTCTGTTTAAGTTTCAGCATTCGTTTAGTGAACCTTTGCTCTCTTTCAGTGTTAAGTCTTGCTTCCAGAACATGGAGATCTGCAAGCGGAGGGTGCACATGTATGATACAGTGAGTCAGATCAAGAGTCCCTTCACAACACATGTTGCCCCAAACACAAGCACAAATCTAACCATGAGCTTCAGCAACCAGCTCAATACAGTGCACAATCAGGTATTCAGTAAATGATTTTGAAAACTTGAGCTTAAGTAGGTTAGAAGCTAGTAAGAGTACAGGGTGAAGTAAAGAAGCTAGTTTATTTTGGTGTTCTTAGGCCTTAAGAATTTTTTACTTGGCAAAAATGATTGAAGACAAGTTACACTGATAATATCCAGTGGTACATACTAACAAAAGTTAAAATGGCATTCAATGCTGTCATGAATCTTTTTGTTGCTGTTGTTAAGACAGCGTCTTACTGTGCAGCTCAAGCTGGCCTTGAACTTACTGTATAGCTTAGACTGGCCTCCAATTCATGGTGATTGTCTTGCTTCTGCCTCCTGAGTGCTGGAATTACAGGCATGTTCCATCATATCTGGTTCCCATAAATAAATAAATAAATTTATTTGTTTGTTTATTTATTTGGTTCAGGGTCTTGCTACACAGTTGAGACTTGTAGTGATCCTCCTGTCTCAGCCTCTCCAGCTCTGGGATTATAGGTGTGTGCCACCATGCTCGGGTTCGGGGCCAGCACAACATGCCCGGAGTTTTGGGGTGGCATAGCATATGGTACCAGGTTCAAACCCATGTCCTTATGCTTGCCAGGCAGGCACTTATACTGCTGAGCCTTTGTAAGTCTTTTTTTTTTTTTTTTTCTTTGTAAATCTTAACATAGTCAAATAGGTTCTATTATGCTACTTAATGTTATTTTTACTAATTTTAGTCAAATGGCTAGAGAAAAATTTTAATTATTCATCATTGGGTATTTTGAATAATGAATATTAAAGATAGTTTTACATTTATTTATTGATCAGTGATATTTATATTTGTTTCTGAAGATGTAAAATTCCAAATTTCTTAGTTAGGTCTGCTTTTCAAGAACGTATAGGACTGGGCATATAGCTCAGTGGCATAGCACCTGCTGGCAAGCTCAAGGATGTAAGTTTGAGTCCCAGAACCAAAAAAAGAAAAACAGAAATCAAGAATATGTGAGACCTAGTGGATTTCCATCCAGCAATTTTTGTACAGAAGTAGTTGAAGATTATATAGCTATAATTAGTATAGGACCTTGCAGTATATTTAGGTATTGGGAAAATTTCTTAAGTAGGAAGATATTTCAAAGACAATAATTGATTCTATGTAATATTTGTAAATACATGTATAATAAAAGATCATCTATCATCACACCAATATACAAATTTGATTTTTTTTTTTTTTCTAGGCCAGTGTTCTAGCATCCAGTTCTACTGCAGCAGCTGCTACTCTTTCTCTGGCCAACTCAGATGTCTCTCTGTTAAACTACCAGTCAGCTTTGTACCCATCATCTGCAGCACCAGTGCCTGGAGTTGCCCAGCAGGGTGTTTCCTTGCAGCCTGGAACCACCCAGATTTGCACTCAGACAGATCCATTCCAACAAACATTTATAGTGTGCCCGCCTGCTTTCCAGAGTAAGTGGAGAAACTCTTGTGTCATATGTATTTTATTGACCTCCCTGCTTTAAGCACAGCTAGTTGCCTGCTTCTGATCTTTGACAATTTAAAACTGTCTCTGATAAGAATAATTGAAATTGAGTGATATCAAAAGGTGGATTTTTCCTTTTTACATTGGTTATTTCTTTTGATTATTTCACTATCAGATACATTGTAGGACCTCAATTTATATTTCCTTAATTGAATTGCCTAATACCAGTTTTCGTCCACTGAGACCTTGTATGTATATCATGTATCTTGTATACAGCATGTATTGTATTGTAGGGAGAATGTGTATATTTGAAAAATTTGTCGTAGGCAGAATTGCTATATAGTGTCTAATTTTCCATATCATGAAAAAATGATGTAAACAAAAGGTTATTTTATTCTGAAATATAAGAAGCATATTAAGAATGTAGCTGCCCGTAGTGGTATATACCTGTAATGTCAGTCTCAGGAGGCTGAGGCAGGAGGATTGCCAAAGTTCAAGGACAGCTTGGGCTACATAGTGAGTTCAAAGCCACTTGAATTACAGAACAAGACCGTGTCTCAAAAAAAAACTGTCAAACTCATATTCAGTAATAATGATCATTATTTATTGAACTGAAAAGTTCTACAAGCTGAAGTGCTGGTGTGGGGGAGGCATTAAGATTACAGTGTCTTAGCCGTGTGTGGTGGCGCACACCTGTAATCTCCAGTACTTGGGAGGCTGAGGCAAGAGGATCAGTGTGAGTTTGAGACCAGTCTGGGCTACAAAGGAGAGCTCAAGGTCAGCCTGAATTGCATGGCGAGGCCCTGCCTCAAAAAGATAAAAAAAGAAAAGAAAAAAAAAAGATTACAGTGTCTTCTTTAGTCTGTGATTCATTATTCCTGCAGACTTCTGTTAACAGAGGAACAAAATGGCTGAAGAAAGAGGCTGACTTCGTTCGTTGCAGTTAAAATTTTAAGGCAGGGTGTGGTGGCACACATCTGTAACTCAGCACTTGAGAAGCTGAGGCAGGAGTATCCTTTCGAGTTTGAGACCAACCTGGGCTACAAAGTGAACTCAAGGCCAGCCTGAGTTATAGCGAGACCCTGTCTTTAAAAAGAAAAGAAAAAAGAATTAAAGATTTTAATTTTCACATTCCCATTTTTCTTTATTTTCTCATTGTTGTAATAGTTTTTCTGGTTCCTTTTGTCTGAAATATGAGAATATGAGGAATGTGTGTTTATTTGGTAAACTATTTAGAAAGTTAAAATTATTTTATAGATATTTCTTGACAACACATGTAGAAAGTCAATAGAAAGTCAATGTCAGAACCTTGTGGGAATAAACTAGAATTTAAGATTCTTATAGCACTTACATGGAAGTAGATAACATTTTCATCTTTTTACTTTAGTTACATACTGACTATGGTTCTTTTGTTTGTTTGGTTTCTGACAGAGTTGGAACAAACAGAAGGAAATGAGGGGCAAGGGGAGACAGATTACCTGGAATACAGGAGAGCAATAGCGGTCAAACCAGGCAGAGCCTACACAGGGAAAGAGGAGGAGCAGTTTCAAAATCCTTAAATGAAAATTTAGCCTAATTTACCAAATTAAGTTTTCCTTATGCTTTGTAATAGTAAATTCTATATTTTGGGTTGTTGGACATTCACTGATACTTCATTGAAATAGTTTTCAGATATGGAAAGTTTTCTGTTCCTTCTCAGATGATACTTACAAGATGAAACAGAATAACTTAGAATCTCTACCAAAACAATGTAAATTGAAGAGGTAGAGAGAAAAAGTAAGATAATCCCTTTTGGTGTAATTAGGTAATTATAAGCTTCAGGCAGTTTTTTTACTATGTTGAAATGTAAATAGTTGGAGGAACTAGTAGAGCAAATTTTAAAATTTTCAAATGAAAGGGAGTTTGGAAATTAAGGAAGTAATGATGTTACCTGATGTGTATTCCGACATGCTAGAAAATATTCTAAGTTGCTTCACATGTATTGTCCTCACAAACAACCTTAGGGAATAGATAATATCATTATCATCATTTATAAATAGGACACACACATCCAAAGCCTTGTAACTATTTACAGTGTTTTGGACCCAGGCAGTAGGATTCATCAGTACTTACTTTGAAGTATTATTCCCTATTGCCTTTCAATACTTAATCTCAAATATCTCGAAAGAATTGGTTGACTTGCCAGCCATCCCAGTGCACTGATTTCTAGCCAGCAGTTGTCTAGTCCAAGTTCATTCACTTTTCATTCACCTTCCATTCTTTTATAACATACCTATACTTAGTGGAGGACAGACCTGTATCATATGTGGTTTTAGTCTTCTTTCCATACTTTTTTTTTTTTTTCTCCCTGTGGGACGAGGGTTCAAACTCATGACCTTGCACTTGCCAGGCAGGTACTTGTGCCATGGAGCTATCTGCCTGGCCCCTTCTTTCCATATTTCTGAGATTCTTTGTATTTAATGGCCTATGTTCAATAGACCAAAAATAACAAAAAACCAAAACTCTAATCCTTTTTTTTTTTAAATTTTATTTATTTATTTATTTGTTTGCTTGTTGTGTTTGTTTGTTTCTTTATTTATTTTGTGGCTGACTCAGGCTGCCCTGGTGGTGGCGCTGGCGCAGCATGTGGTGCCGGGGATCGAACTGCAGTCCCCGCAGTTGCCTGAGCCCTCCTAAGCAGGTGCTTTAGACCACTGAACCATCTCGCCGGCCCCTCTAATCCTTTTTTAGGATTTAGGGAGAACCTTCTTAAAATATTTTTGTCATAGGCATGACTTCATTTTTTATGTTGATTAGAGATAAAATATATAATTTAGTGTGAACTAGCTTGTATTTTTTGAAGAGTAAGGAAAAGCCTACTTGGAAACATTCTAAGCAAAAGGATAACTTAGATCATAAATTACTAAGCTTTTTTGTAATGTAATGAAGTTGTAATTATATTCATTTTTGCTTTTGCAAGATTAGTTTTAGAACCACTTAAATCACTCTCCCACACAGTGAATTAAATGAATGTAACTTCTGTTTTTTTTTTTATTTGTTTGTTTGCTTGTTGTGTTTGTTTGTTTGTTTATTTATTTTGTGGCTGGCTCAGCCTGCCCTGGTGGTGGCGCTGGCGCAGCATGTGGTGCCGGGGATCGAACCGCAGTCCCCGCAGTTGCCTGAGCCTTCCTAAGCAGGCGCTTTAGACCACTGAACCATCTTGCCGGTCCCTGTTTGTTTGTTTTTGAATGTAACTTCTTAAGTGAAATTTTTTGTTCTTGCCTGTACCGTTAATGGGGATGGGATGAGTATTGTCTTAAATTTTTATCACGTTAAAAAAAAATTCAGAATTCCCTTTGACCAGTTCTGTGTGTCATGTCTTTTGCGTTAATCTACCCTAAGAGGAATCAGGTCTCCTTTTTCTTAAGTTTCAAGTTTTCTGTGAATGAAACTTCTTCGGATTAAGTGTTTAGAATTAAAACTTGAGTTTGAAAAGCTAAAAATAAATCACAATACTCTCAGGTTCAGAAAAGCCATTTAACTGTGGTGGTGTTTTAACCAGCTGGTCTGCAAGCAACAACAAAGCACTCTGGATTCCCTGTGAGGATGGATAATGCCGTGCCGATCGTACCCCAGGCACCAGCCGCTCAGCCACTCCAGATCCAGTCGGGAGTCCTCACACAGGTAAAACCTCACGCTGTGCAGGTGCACAGTGGTGCTGAAGCTCTGCTGAGAAAGATACTTTCTTCTAGAAAGTGGTGTTTGCTTTAAATATAAGATCTTTTTTGGTCATGATTCAGTGATCTTAAAATGAAACATCTTTAGAGGGGCTGGGGAGATAGCTCCGTGGCACAAGTGCCTGCCTGGCAAGTGCAAGATCATGAGTTCAAACCCCGGTCCCACAAAAAAAAAAAA
>PVKN010041892.1:0-10473 GCA_004027915.1 Capromys pilorides
GCTGCTTTCTCTTCATTCGAGTCCCTTAAGCTATCTTAATGTTATTGATTTAAAACTTATCTCTATGTGCTTTCTTAATGACATTCTGTAAGATTTCTGTCTTTGAAAAATACTGTCATATTTTATTACACAGTCTTATTTGTCTTAATAATAATTCTATCTGTTCTTGGGATTAACATGTCATATGGGCTTATGGGATTTATCAGTTAATTCAAGGTTGTTGATGATATTATTTAGATGCTGTACATTTTTACTTTTTTGTTTAAGCTATTCTGTCAACTGAGAGTGGTATAAGATTTGTATGTTTTGCCTGCTATTTTCTTTGGTTCCGACAGTTGAGCTTCATTAAATATTGCATTCCATTATTAGAGCTATGAATATTTACATTTGTCTAGTTTTCCTGATGCACTGACTCATTTGAGTTTAGGAAATTGCTCTTTAACTCTGGCACTATCCTATTTATCTAGCTAGCTAGCTAGCTAGCTAGCTAAAATTTCCCATATCTGGACCTTTTTAACCAATTCGAAAGTATCTGTACTTTCCTCGTACCTGCATATTTAATATAATCATTAGTATCATAATATACTAATTATGTACCAGCTTTCTTAATGTACTAATCAAATTCTATTTTACTCACTTTCGTGGTTTGCTGTTCCTTCTCTCATTCCCAGTCTCCCTTTATTTTAATAATCTTACCACTCTGTTATAATTTGAAGATTATCTTTTTAGTTGTATACGATTTTTAAAATTATCCTTCCAACAGCCACTCAAGGATTTGCAATGCGAATTCACAGGACACGGAAACTCAGTAATTTTCCAAGTCGCTTCCACCTGGCTCTTGCTTTTGTGTTCCTATTTCTATGCATTTCACTTCCGGAGGCCTAAAGCTTCTGTGACAAGGTCACCGCCGTGCTAGCTAGGGCCTTGTTGCTAAGACCAGGTACCTGAGAAAGCCAATGCAGAGGAGCAGAGGCTTGCTTTGGCCTGTAGCTTTAGGCCTCGGACAGCAGGCTTCACTGCTTCTAGGCCTGAGACAAGGCACAGTCATCATACCAGCAGAGCTCTGTGAACAAGAGCTGCCAACCTCCTTGTTCCCAGAAAACAGGGAGAGAGGGGCGCACCAGAAGACAAGGGGTCAAGACAGGACACTGTCTTTAAAGCCACCAGCTTTCTCCACCAAGGCCTCGCCTCCTAGCAGCTCACAGAACCATGACGTCAGCTGTGGACTAATCCACTCTCGAGGTCACCTGCGAGGCGTTGCCTGAGCACTGCTGCATCACAGGTAAATACAGGAGCCTCTGAGGGACCCTGGTTTTTAACCCATAACGCTAACTTTTATTTGGTTTTATACAGTCCTCTTCCTTTCAATAAGATTCAAAGGGAAAAACGGGAAATCTGTTGTATTCATCCATGTAGTGACCTTTCCAGTAGAAAGTGCCTCCATTTGGTACTAAGCTAGTCACCTGATAGTTATTCCAGGTTTTTAAAATATTTTATGTATCTCCTTTGCTTTACTATTCATAGCCCTGTGGTGTTTCTTTAATGCCTGAAAATCTATCTTTCTTTCTTTCTTTTTTTAGATTTCTAGATATTTTTAATAGAGGGCAACTCTAGTTAACAATCAGGGCAGATCATGACTGGAAGCAGAGTGCATCACTTATTTTTAAATCATAAAGTATTCTTATCACTTTCCTGTAGAGAACAATGATTTAAAAGAGCTGCAAATAGCCCCGAAGTTCTAATTCTAGAGCTTACATGGGGACTGGTTACTAGCTCAGTGCACGTTAAGGCTAACTTAACAAGTTGTTGTTTGCAAGAGAAGAGGTAGATTACTGAGGCACTTTTTACAAGATAAATAGACTTATACTCCTGCTAAGTGCCTGCCTGGAAAGCACAAGACCCCAAGTTCGATTCCTGGTATCAAAAAATAAATTAATTATTAGAATTATTGCTTTAAATATTAGAAAATGGAGGCTCACAGCTTCAATCAGTCTTCTCATGAGCACCAACTTTGGACAATAAAGCTAGAATAAGAAATTCAGTTCCTCTTAAAGATAAGTGTCACTGATCCATCTGGGGTAATTTCTAATAAAGCTGTCTTCTATAGTTTGGAAAATTTTCCCTAAAGACTCAAGTATTAAATTACTCAGTCCTAATGTGTGGTGGTTTGGAATGTGGTGGATACGATAAGAAGTGAGGGTGTGTGGGAGGGAGACCACTTAGGTTTGCTCCTACAATAAGGTGTGGGGCTGTTGACTCTGGCTTCTTAATTGCTTAGAGATTTCCATGAGGTGAGTAATTCCCTGGACCACACATGTCCGCCGTGATGCATCTATTATCAAAGCTTGGAAAGTACCAAGACAACTGACAGTGGACTGAAACTTCCAAAGTGTGATCCAGTCAGACTCTTCTCACATGGTTATTTATATCAGGCATTAGTTACAGTGGTGGAAAATGGACACAGTAGACAACAGCTTAAACTAGAGTAGAGCAAAAAGATGAAAAAGATTACGGATAAGTGAATGTGTTGTGTGAAAGGAAGAGTGACACTCTTGTTAGGAATTATTAAAACAAATTTTTCAGCGTTTAGGCAAATGTGAGACTGTGTAAATGCAATTACTTTTAAGCGTCAGGCTAGATCCAACGAAGAATGACCAGCGCCCCAAGGACAGGCATGGTTGAAGCAGACAGTGGTATCTTTATTTCAGACTGGGTACACCTGGATCAAGAGTGTGAGGGCTATTGACCACAAAGGAAGAAAGCCAGCTTTACACACTAGCCTAGGTATGGGAAGAAGGAAAATGGAAAATTTTAAGGTTCTCATGGGTCCTGGGTAAGTCTGGCACCTCTTTGAGGGGAGGGAAATACAGGATGAGAGTAGCATTCTGCTGATTTATAGCTTGTGATCCTATAGACCTACAGGATTTCCCTGAAGCCTGAGAACCAGATCTGGGTGCCATCCTGATAAACAGACTTATTTTTGTTACTCAGGCACAGTGAGGGAGCTTTGCTATTTGATCTGCCTGTATTTATATGGTGGGTGGCCAACTGGTTGTCACCTTGTTATACTCAGCCAACTTAAGCTGACATGGTGTTGGGTATGGGAAGCCCACCTGAAGGACTGTTGCCAGCAGCGTAAGAGGCAGAACTGGGGAACAGCAGAGGCTGTGCGGGAAGCTGTTTGAAGAAGCTGTTGGGGAGTGGTTAGATGCCACTGGTTGTTCTGGGCTCTTCTGTTGGGTGACCTTGTCATGCCAGAGGATCTTGCCATGTTGGATTTCCTGGTTAACCCAGTCATTCTCATCAGAGGAGGAGCTCAGGACCTCCTTATCACTGAGAAATGGCTACTGTTCACTTTGGGGGAGCTCTGGCTATCACCGTGAGCACCCCTTCCTGGCTCCAGGGAGGAAGATGATGCGCTGCTTAGTCTCTCGGAGAAGCCTGTCATGCAGGCTTTCCTGATAGGGCTCAGCTTTCCTCATCAATGGAGGAACTCGGAACCTCACTGTTGTTGAGAATGGCCAGGGCATTTTTTGAGACAGCTCCTGTGTTTACTTTGTGCATCATTTCCTGGCTCCAGTTCAGATCCCTCAGCCTTCTAGTATAGAACCTGCATCCTTCTTCCACAGACTTTCTAGCTTCTGCCACTGACATTTGTCTGTCCAGCGCAGATCCATGAAACAGACCTGTATGAGATAATGTCATGGGCTCTAGGTCTTCAGTTGGACTTTGTGGCGCACTGCTATGAGGTCTATGCCTTCAGCTGAACACATACAGCTAATTCGCATGAACTCCAGGCCCTCAGCTGGATACTTTGGTCTTTGGTGCATGGACAGAGTTCCTACACTCTTTTTATGAATCTTTCTATTATGCACTATAAATTGTGTCCTGTATTATATTGTTTCACTTTGCAAAACTATGACACATTAAACTATGACAGTGTACTTATTTACTGTGAGATGCTGCCTGTTTTGGACTTTTTAAATTGTTCTAGTACTTTCCAAGCAGTAAGTGGTGAATGCATGGAGATGCTGAGGAAAATGCCTAAGAGATGGCACAGAAGATGCTAAAAGGGAAGGCAAAACTTCTGCTCCTTCAAACAGCCTTGCTCCATTTTTACACTTTTATATATTTGACTGCTATGTTTTTTTCTTTTTGTAGAAAAAGACTGAAAGTGGTTCAAAAAATTGAAAGCACTCAACAATGAAATCAAGAGGCTTTCAAATTCTTTAGTTCCATTTCTATGCTTGACCCTTCTGGCTCAGTTGAAGTATTCTGGGTAGTGACAGTAACTTCGAGGAAGGAGGTCAACCAGTATTTAGGTATGTCATAGAGCACAGCCTATTATAAGTCATACAGACAGCAGGGCTTCAAAGGAAAGAGGCGCTTGCCTCTAAATGATGTGGGAAGTAAGTTGATTGAAAAAACCAGAAAGTAAGTTGGTTGAAACACCTTTCTTAAATTAGTCTTTCCTACCACCCTAACATTTTAGGAGAAAGAGAAAAAAAGAATAACAATTTTGCTATAAGTTTTCAAAAACACAAGACTACCTTACATGTATTATAAAAACAGAAACGTTTAAACTTTTTGAGCAAAATTATGACGTTATTCACAAGAGAGTATGTATTCATAATAGTCTATTTTTTATCTTGATCTGGGAGCATATCAAAATTTCTCAGTAACTATAAAGATACAGCTTTCTCTGAGGATAGATCAACTAAAACAAAATTTTCCATTTTAGACCTAGATATCATGGTTTTTGTTGATTATTTCAATTCATTGTTATATAGTTAGAAAATAAGAAACGTTCAATTTTAAGGTTTCCATCACATAAAGTATTTATTATTCTCTTTAAAACTTAACAAAGCATTTCAAAATTTCTGAGTAAATCACTGCCAATTCTTTACTTAGGGCTTCAGGGTTGCCTGGCTTTAGGCACAGTTACTCGTGCTCCAGGATGGGGACTCTAAACAAGATATACAAATATCTTCTTCTGGAGACGTGGCATAGATTAAGCATGCACAAGTACCAAAATATAAGTTCTTAATTTGTTTACTGATGCACTGATATGTGACAAAATTTCTGAGGTATGGAACCTTAGTGTTTCAGTTGCCTTTCTCTTGTTGCTGGGACAAGCTTGTTGCAACATACTTGATGCCTAGAATTAAGGAAGGAAAGGTTTGGTTAGCTCACAGCTTGTGGAAATTTCAGCCCATATCCAGCTGACTCTAAGACACAGTGACACATGAAAGATGGCAGTAGTTCAGAGAACAACAAAGAGGAAGAAAAGAATAGCAGCACCTCCCTCTCTCCTTTCCTTGTATTATAAGCAGGCTACCCTGGGGTGAAGGTGTAGAACTCACACATTTCCCATACCCTCAACTTGCACAGGATGAGGATGTTTACAAAACAAGAAGCCAGGATCCCTGTTGAGTCACTTAACTAAGCTTCTAAACTTCTCAAGTTGACACAGTGAATGAACCATTACAATCCACTCTTGTCAACTTGGCAACCAGATATTTCTTTAAACCACTTTCCAAATATATAAACATGCTTATTCTTATCATTTCCCAACTTAGACATTGTAATACTGCTTTAAAAATTCTTAAGAACCAGAATTCTTCATCAACAATGTATCACATTAGAGCATGACATTTTGCACCTGGGCCTCCCAAAGACTCATGTACATCAGTTTAGCAAAAAGCATTTAGTCATTTAGTCTATCTGCAAGAGTTGCCAAAGTCCTAACAGATTCAGCATTGCTAAAAAGTCTAAGTCTCAAGTTAAACACTTCCCACATTTAGTGGGACAAGAAAATCATTCCCATTCCAAAAACTATAAACTATAAGACACAAAGCACTGGGAACAAAGCAAGTCCAAAATCCTACAGGATAAGCATTAACTCCTATAGTTCCCCATTTCACATCCAAGGCAATCTGCGGCAAGTTGTGAGCTCCATGTGGCTCTTCCTCTGTGGCACTTCTGCTGATAACTCCCATGCTTGCACTCTGAGGCTTTCTTTGTTCCCTCCTTTCATCTTTCCTCAGATAATCCAAGGTCTTGGATTTTCCAAATGTCTGAGGTGTCTACTGCATAGGCTTCCCATACACAACTTCACACACTCCCTTCTCAGGGTCACACTGCCTAGCTTCCTGGGCCTTCTGGAATCTAGGTGGCAGCCTTCTTAACCTCAGAACTCCTACTTTCTGCATGCCCTTAAAACTAACATCGCATGGAAGATGCCAACTAGAAAGATGCCAGCTAGAAAGCTAGCCAAGTTTCCTTCTCTCTTGGTTATACGTGTAGAGTTCCTGGATTGCTAAGCACTCTGACTCTGATTCTGAGGAGCAAATTCTTTATGCCACCTCCATTCTGGAAACTGATGTGGTTGCCACACCCATGGAAACTGGTGCTCTGCGGCCTTTTCCTCAAAACAAAGACCATCACTCTTGCAGTTCTGAGGCTGCAGAGGGCAGAGCCCTGCTATCTCCTGTGATACCCTCAGGACATCTTTTCTATTTTCCTGTTCCTCCCCAGCAATGGAGATCTCAGTTCTATTTTTGCAATCCACAGCTTTATTGGCACTTCATTTCTGGCCAAACCCACATTTTAAATCATCTTTCTGGTTCTTTGCTCTTGATTCTTAACAGAAATCTGACTAAAAGCCCCCAACAATAGCCATGACACTGCCTCCACATATGACTGTTGTAAAATTTCTATTGCCAGATTAATAAATCTGCCACATTTAACCTCAGTCTCAGACAAAGTCTCTGGGCATGAGCAAAATACAGACAAACTTTCTGCCAACACACAATACACATAATCTGGAGTCCAACAATCAATGCAATCTTTTCTCCAAGCAGAAACCTCCCCATCCTGGTTTTTACAGGCAGGAGCTTTATCAACATTTTGATCTTCTGACCCAGTCTGACCAGAGTTTCCCATACAGAATAGCCAAAGGTGTTCCAGTGCTTCTCTTTGAGGCAACTCCACACATTTCCTATCTTTTCCCGTAAGCCATTCCCAAAGATTTGTAATCCACATGGTCAGGTCTATAGTCACAGCCATGACTCCATTTCTCTGGCACCAAATTCTGCCTCATTTACCTTTTTCTTATTGCTGGGACAAAATACCCAATACCCAAAATTAAGGAAAGAAAAGTTTATTTATTTCACAGCTAATGAAGGTTTCAGTCCATAGCCCACTAACTCTATGGCAGAGTGTCTGGCATCTGGCAGAGGACAACAATTCATGGCTTCAGAAAACAGGAAAGAGTAAAGGTAGGAGCATCAGCAGCTTCCTTTCTCGTTTCCTTCTGTTATAGGAAGGCTACCCTGAGCGGGGACTTAGGACCCACATAATGACTGGGCCAGATCTCGCACAGGCTCAGGATGCTTACAGAGTAAGAACTCTGGCTCCCTGATGAGCCACTTCATTAAGCCTCTAAACTTGTCAAATTGACACAATGTGTGAACCATTACACATGGTTTCCTTGAGAAGTATCTAAGTATTTTCTTCCATAATTCTTAGTTACCTTCCAGGTGTTGATAGTATATACCTTTTTAGAATAGATAACCTCTATAAGTTAGAGCAAATGAGCTCATTTTGCTACCCCACAACTTACATTTTTCTCATTACAACATAACTCACTTTGTCTACTTCATTGTTGTATAAAACAGGTAGACTGTATGTTATGGTTTATGTCTAGTTGTCCCCCCAAAGCCTCAGTCAATCATGGGGTGGGGACTTCTAGAGTTTGAGACTTGACTCATGATCCACTGGGATTATGTGTTTTAGTACTGATGGGACTATGGGTCTGAGTACTTCTGGGATTATGAGTGTGGCCTAAGGCAGATAGGCTGAGGCAGAGAGCCTGAATTTAGAAAGAGAGACAGAGACACTCACTGTTGCTCTCTGCTGCCATGGTTGGTCTGCTGCCTCTGTCGTGATTGTTGCTGTTCTGCCACCATGAACCAGATGCTCTCTACCCTGTTCCACTCAGCCTTGGGCTAGCTAAATATGGACTGAAACCACTAGTAATTGTGAGCTAAATAAACCTTTCCTTCCTTCATTTTGGGTGTTGGGTATTTGTCCTAGCAATGAGAGAAGAGTAACTAAGAATTTGACACCAGAAAAGTGGAGTTGTTGCTGTGACTAACTTGATCATGTGGATTACAAGTTTTTGGGAATGGATTATAGGAAGAGATAGGAAAGGTTTAGAGAGTTCCTCTACTTGTGAAGAGCTGGAAAAGCTTTGGCTGTTCCTTAGGGGAGATTCTGGTCAGAGCTTAGACCAGAAGACTGATAGAAAGCCTGCCTACAAAGACCAGGCTGGAGAGGTTTCTTCTGGGAAAAAGAATAGCATTGGTTGTTGGACTCCAGATGGTTTTTGCTATGGATTGCCTGAAAGTCTGTCGGAATTTTGCTTGTGCCCAAAGACTTTGCCTAAGACTGAGATTAAGTATGGTGGACTAATTAATCTTTCAAGAGATATTTCAAAGCAGCAAACTATTGGAGCAGTGGCATCGCTGTTATTGGGGGCTTTTAGCCAGATTTATGTTGAAAAACAAGAGCAAAGAGCCAAGCAGGATGATTTAAAATATTGTGCGTTTGGCCAGGAAGGAAGCACCAGCAGAGCTGTGGACTGCAAAGATGGAGCTGAAAGGATCTCCATTGCTGGGAAGGAACCAGAGAATCAAAAAGATGGCCCAAGGGCATCACAGAGGCGGCAGCTCTCCACCCTTTACAGCCCCAGAATTGCAAAGGAGAGAGGCTTTGCCTTGAGAAGAAAGCCACAGAGACCCAAGTACCAGAATGGTGGCAGTTGCCAAACCAGGTTCCAAAATGGCTTTGGCATGGAGAAGTTGTTCCTCAGAATCAAGGTCACAGAGTTCATAAATCCAGGCACTCCATCCCTGCAACCAAGAGAGAAGGACACCTGGCTACTGCTCCAGCTGGCAGCAGACCTTGGCATCATCCATGTCACATTGGTTTTAGGCACATTCAGAATGCAAGAGTTGTTAGGTTAAGAAGGCTTCCACCTCGATTTCAGAAGAAGGCCTGGGAGGCCAGGCAATGTGCTGCTGAGAAGGCAGTGTGTGAAGCAGAGAGTGAGAAGCCTAGTCAGTTGAAATTCCAGAAGTCTGGAAAAGCCAGAAATGTGGATCATCTAAGGGAAATTACAAAGAGGAAGAAAAGCCAGCTTAAGAGAAAAGCCATGGGAGCTACCACCAAGAGTGCTGTAGGAGCTGAGCCACGTAAGGCCTTTGGAGCTCACAACTCAGTGCAGACTGCTTTGGATGTTCCAGTTGGAACTATGGGAATTAATGTTTACCCTGCTGGATTTTGGACATGTGTTGGTCCCAGTGTTTTGTATTACCTTGTTGTTTGCAACGTTTGGAATGGCAATACTTATCTTGTGCCTTTGAATATTGGATGTCTAACTTCTTTATATAGGAACTCACAGTGAAGAGTTTGCCTTGTATTTTGGAGGAGACTTGGAACTTGGCCTTTTCAGCAATGCTGAAACTGTTGGGACTTTGGCAACTTCTAGTGATGGACTAAAATGTCTTTTGCACAAAGGGATGTGCATGAAACTTTGAAGGTCCAGGAGTGGAATGTTATGGTTTATGTATAGTTGTTGCCCCAAAGCCTCATGCAATCATGAGACTTCTGGAGTTTGAGACTTGACTCATGATCCACTGGGATTATGTATTTTAGTACTGAGGGGATTATGGGTCTGAATACTACTGGGACTATGAGTGTGGTCTAGGGCAGATATCCTAAGGCAGAAAGCCTGAATGCAATATAAAGAGAGACAGACAGACAGACATTGCTTATTGCTCTCTGTGCCCTGGTTGGTTGGTTGCCTCTCTTGTGACTGTTACTGTTCCGCTGCCATGAACTGGGTGCTCTCTGCCCTGTTCCATTCAACCTTGGGCCAGCCAAATATGGACTGAAACCTCCAGCAACTGAGAGCTAAATAAGCCTGTCCTTCCTTCATTTTGAGTGTCAGGTATTTTTCCCAGCAAGGAGTACAAAGTAACTAAGATACTGTAGTTTAGGAAAGTCAGGGAAGTGCGATGTAACTCTCACATATAATCAGAAGAAAACTGCAGCTTGGTGAGGCAGCGCAGGCCTCCTCCAAGCACACTGGGTGAGTGAAGAGGAAGGCTACAATTTGAGCAGAATGGGGCAATTAAGCAAGCAGAAAGGCTTGTCTTAAAATTAAAAATAAAAAATAAAAAGCCCTGGAAGCGTATCTCTGTTTGAAGCCCCTGAGTTCACTTTTCAAAAAATAATTATATAAGTAAGTAGAAACTTTGTGGAATCTATAGACTTAAATTATTTAATTTTCAAAAGAAATCTGCTACATAAGTTTTAACGAGTCAAAGTGGAAGCTTTGTAAAGAATCTTCATCTGTAAAGAATCATTTGTAAAGCATCTTCAATCTTCATCAGGTATATTTTAGTC
>PVKN010041893.1:0-10476 GCA_004027915.1 Capromys pilorides
TTTTTTTTTTTGTGGGACCAGGGTTTGAACTCACAACCTTGCATTTTCCAGGCAGGTACTTGTACCATGGAGCTATCTCCCTGTCCCCTAGTGACTAATTTTTTTCACAACATAATTTCAGGATCATCAGTATTTACACTAACAGATTTCAACTGTGGTTCCACAGGAAAGTCAATACTGAGTTTTACAAACTGCAAAGTCATGGCTGGGCATGGTGGGGCAAGCTTATAACCCTGGTACTGGGGAATCTGAGGCAGGAGGATCGAGTTCAAGATCAGCCTGGGATACAGAAACAGATCCTGTCTCAAAAAAAAAAAAAAAAAAAAAAAAAATCTAATCACTAATTCTTAAAAGAAGAAGTAAAGCTTGTATACTTTTTAATCTACCTGAGTAACCTATAAACTCCTGAGCCAGAACACACAAGCAGTGTGTACAATCCAACGTATATGTAATAACCCAAAACTAAGTGGGTGCTACTAGCGCTTAGGAGGAAGGATGGGAAACAGTAGAGTCTCAGAGGCTCGGGAACATAGAAAATGCCACCGCCCATCCCCCAGCAGATGCCTTACTCTGGAAATCCAAGCACAGCAGCCAGAGCAGAGAGGGATTCTGTAGAATCCACTTGGCAGGTGAGGACAAAAGGACCCTGAGAAATGGTGCGATCATCCTAGGGGAGCTGGGCGTTATAAATTCTTTGACCTGGCAAATAAAAGCTTTCCTCCAAAGCAAAATACTGCTGAAGAGAAATTATTAGAAGAGAAATTCAAATTTGGCAGGACAGGAAAAAGAGAAGAAAAAGAAAAAGGAAGTTCCGATAAAAATCGAATGAGGTGAGGTGTGCATGGTGGTTCAGACCTATACTTCCAGCACTTTGAGAAGCTAAGGCAGGAGGATTGCTAATTGAATCTAGCCTGGACAACTTAGTAACTTAGCAAGACCCATTGTTACTGGGTTTTGAGGTGCTAGAGTCTTTAGAGGTAGTTTTAGGTTCTTTTAGTCTTGAGTAAAGAATTAGTCAAGACAACTACAAAAGATAACAAGGTTTCACATTTATTAAAGTTAGGAAAAGAGACATGTTCTGCAGAGCGATTTTGTATCTGTTATGGGTTGCTCAGAATAGGAACCAGATCAGAAGTCAGACTGGAATTTAAGAGCCTTTATTACTGAGCTCAGGGCCACCAGTGCAGTTCAAGCTATCCTTGAACTCCTTTTGTAAATAATCTTTTCTTTCTTTATGAGGGATTGAACTCAGGACCTTGTTCTTGCCAGGCAGGAGCGTATGCAGCTGCACTATCTCCCCAGCTCTTGAACTCATTTTGTGAACCAGGTTGGCCTTACACTCATAGCGATCCTCCTGCCTTGGCCTCCTGAGTGCTGGGAATACAGGTGTGCACTGCTACACCTGGCGATTTATCTATGACTTTTAAAAATTGGATTATATAAGAAATTATATAAGGTTGTTATTTTAAGCACTTTTTGCACATACTTCCAGTTGCTTTCATTTTCTTCCTGTCTAAATCATTAATCTCTGATTTTAGTTTTGATTTGAAGCTTTGTATAAATAAACCTGAAGATTGCAGTTCTGATATTTTCTCTCCCCATATCACTGATAATTACATATCTATGAACAATATCCTATTGTGTTGAATTTTTGTTTATAATGCTTCATATAGAACACTTATTTACTATACATCAGAATCAAGAGCACTATTTCTATAACAGTGGCTAACTCTGACCAGTAGGTGACACTAGCAGACTGATAATGCTGTGTATAAAATTGTGTCCTCAAGTCTTTTTTACATCATTTATTTATTTGATGCAATCTATCAGGAGTGATGAAAAGGTAATTTTAAAAATCTTTGCTATCTGAGTAACAAATTTGATGATAAAAATATGTATTTTCTATTCTTGTTTCAAAATTCTGTACCATTTTTGCTTTATGTTGCTTTGTTTTTGTCATTGTTCTTATTATTTATTTTTATTTCTTTCCTCTTTAAAATGAAATTTAAGAATCTTTGCTTTTTAATTTTTTTCCTTTTTTTTTTTTTCTGTTACAGTGTCCAGGCATTTATACTGCTGAGCTCCCTGAGCCAAAGCCAAATCTTTGCTTTTTTTTTTTTTTAAATATTTATTTATTTATTTGTTTGCCTGTTGTGTTTGTTTGTTTCTTTATTTATTTATTTTGTGGCTGGCTCAGCCTGCCCTGGTGGTGGGGCTGGCGCAGCACGTGGTGCCGGGGATCGAACCGCAGTCCCTGCAGTTGCCTGAGTTTTCCTAAGCAGGTGCTCTAGACCACTGAACCATCTCGCTGGCCCTAAATCTTTGCTTTTTAAAGATTTCCTTCTTGAAATAAGGATTTACATAGAAGACATTTATTTGGGAAATGCAGTAAACATCAGTAGGGAAGTGCTATACCTGGATTGTGTTCCCCCTAGAAGCCATGTGTTCATCCTGGTCCCTTGTACCTAAAATCATGACTACCTGGAGAAAGATAATCAGGGTAAGATGCCATCTTTATGGTGGGCCCTCGTCTAATGTAAATGATGATGTGCTTATAAGAGGAGAAGGTTGGAGTGCAGCCCCATGCAGGCTGAGGACCCTGTGCAGATAGGAGGAGTCAGCTAGCTACAAGCCAAGGAGCCAAGGAAGAAGGCTGGCAAAAGAAACCAGCTTGGTCTGGGACTGCGGGCCTCTGGAGCTGCCGTGGAAGCCCCTAGCCTTCTGGTGCTTGGCTTCGGTTGTCCTGGCAAACTCCACCAAGCAGTGTGCAGAGGACCAGCGAAGGGAATACAGCTGATGCAGGAGGCATTATCAAGCCCGTTACCACTGGGAGCAGAGGGAACATCATCCCCCAGAGAAATGCAGGAAAAAGCGTGGAACAAGAGGCTCGGAGTGGCCACACAGGTGTCATGAAGGAGCTGGGATACTCATATGGAGAAGGTTCCTGACTTATAGTGGTTCAGTTCATGAGTTTTCAACTGTAGGATGGCACAGATGTAACGCACACTCAGGAAAAGCGTACTTGGAATTCGGGTCTTGTCCTGGGCTAGTGACTGTGGACACAGCACTCCATGGAGAAGCTAGGCAGCATGATGTCAGCTACAAGAACACAACGGGAAACTACTGATGCCCCGCAGGGGCTGTGCTCCCAAGATGTTTCAGGGGTTGCATGCATTAAAGTCATTTGCACCTTGGGAAATTTACAACTCCACGAAGAGTTCATTACCCTTAATTATAAGCCGTGGAACAGATGTACTTACGCCCATGAGTCTTTGGTAGAGGAACATTCCTGGGAGGCCAGAGTGGCTTTTCCAAACTTTGAGGAAAGTCCTCAAGCAGAGAGTGGCATCTCTTGACAGCTGAAAGTCTCCACACTGGAAGGAATGGCAGCAAGACCCCTGACATCTCTGTCAAAACTTATGCTGTCATATTTACAAATGAATATACCTGTCTGGATTTGCTTCAAAACAATAGGAGAGGGAAAGAAGTGAGTCACGTGACACAGGTAAAATGCAATTGGCTCTGAGCTGATCGTTTTTTAAGACTTAGAGGTTGACACATAGATATTCACAGTAATTCTTCTGACTATTTATAAATTTTAACCTTTCCGTAATACGAAGGCTGTAGGAAGTACATCAGATAGCTGGGCATTGTGGTGCGTGCTTGTAATCTCAGCACTCGGAAGGCTGAGGCCGGAGGATCGCTGGCAGTCCAAGATCAGCCTAGGCTACAAAGTGAGCTCATGCCCAACCTGAACTGCATAATGAGACTCTGTCTCAAAAAGATGATGAATGAATGAATGAATGAATGAATGAGTGAGTGAATGAATGAATGAATGCATAAATAAATGCATTAGAGACTTTTGTTAGAGGAGTGGTAGGGACCCAGTTTACCATCCTGCCAAAAAATAAGAAACTGATAGGTTTTTTTCAGGTGCACAATGCAGCAGAGAAATAGGCCAAAGGAAAAAGGGAAAGAGGCTTTATTCTTTTTTTTTTTTTTTTTTGAGGACATGGAGAGAATTGGGAGAAGGTAAAGAATTCTCTTGATTAGGACAAAGGGAGGCTGAGGGTTTTATGGCCTTTTGTTAGGGGATGTCTAGATATACCTGAGGGAGCAGATTGGGGGGTCTTCCCTGAGGTAGTAGGAAGGGTGAAAGGAAACTGTACCCTGGTCTGTGTTGGAGAGGAAGCGGGGCGGTGGTCTTGGGTAAGATGGGCTTTTGTTTTAAGGGCTTCAGCCATACTAGATGACCACCAGGATGATTTTAGCGATTTATGTTAGGACCAGAGCCTATCAGAAACCAGATCAAATACACAAAAGAATAGCTTTTTTAGAGGTAACGAAAGGCATTCCTGACAGAAGCAAAAAACAAAACCAGGCCCTGTGATAGCCCCAGATTACTGGCTGGAGAGAATTTTCAGGTCACAGTATAGGAAAGAAGGACCCAAATGGAGCGTGGCAGCTTCCAAGAAGACAGCAAAATACAGAAAGGAGAGTGGTGCAGAGAAAGAAATCCTGAGGTCTGCAGAAGACCTCTTTTAAATTTTCAGCAGAGAATGTAGCCACTCACGTGAGGTACAGTCATTCCTTTCCCTCAGGATGCAGAGCGGGCTGGCTCCTGGGCACCCCTCCCCCACCCCATCATGGGGCCAAAACTCTGTGGAGGCTCAAGAGCCTTAAGTAAACTGGCCTCGTATTAGCTTTTAACGCATCTTGCAGCCTATGTTCTTTCTCCAGATTATTTATTATAGTTAATACAATGTAAACGTAGTACAGAAGCAACAATTTTTAACTGACTGTTTTCTACCTGTAGCTGGTTAAATTCACAGACAGGGAGATCCACAGATGCTCTAGAGACCTGACTACAAAAGGAGCTGGGAAAATCGTCAGTGCAAAGCCTGAGAAGGGCCAGGAAAAGCGCCTGTTCTCATCAGCTAACCCAGAAACTTCCTGATTCACAAGGCCTTGGATAGAATACTCAAAAGGGTCTCCACTCCAGAGTAGAGTTGGGAATAATAAGCATTAGAGTAAACGGAGCTCGGGTTTCCACTAGCAAATCTTTAATGGAAATCCAAAAAGAATGAAACTGTTTTCAAGTAGCTTAACGAGATTCTAGAACAAGGCTCAAGAATGTTCCCAGGAACGCAGAAATCTACTACACGCAACGAGGTGAAATCGCAATGTCTGGCATCTGATGAAACACAGGGAGGCATGTGATGAATTAGGATAGTGTGAGATCTCAAGAGGAGAAACTCAGTCAGCTGAAACTGACCAGAACTGGCACATACTGGCCAGTTTGAGCCGGAAAGGGTGCTTGCGGTTACCCTGACTGTATTCCACATGTTCAAAAACTTATGTAAAGACATCGAAAGTAGAAAATGAAATCCAACTTTCTGAAGATGAAAAACAAAATGCCTGAGGATGGATATATTGGGTTGGGTTAATATTAGCTTGCCTATTGAAAAAAAAAAATTAGGGAACTTGAAGACAGAAGTAGAAGGGCTGGGGAGATAGCTCAGTGGCCTAAGTGCCTGCCTAGCAAGCACAAGGTCCCGAGTTCCATCCTCGGTACCCAAAAAAATTCCCTAAAGTTTTGGAGAAAAAAATTATTTTAATTACAGACTATCAGTAAATATTTAGGTTGTCTACTATATGCATAGACTCACAAAAGCATAAAGGGGAATTTAGAAAGCCACACTTTGCTCAGGCAAGATGCACGCTCAGAAAAGACCTCCGAGAAAGCCCTTGAGCTGTGCCCCAGGCTGACCCAAGCTCAGAAAGAGCCTAGCCCTATTCTGCAAGAGTGCCCTGGGCTAAGGCTGATGGCGAAGATGGGGCAAAGTGGCTGGGTATATTGCAGGTGGGGGGGGGTGTCTTTGCTTCTTGTTTTTTGTTCTTCTGGATTTTTTGTTTCATTTCCTGGCATTCAAGAAAATCATTGTCAAAATATACATATCTATAGTTTTGTGATTTTTTTTTTTGTCAAGAATAAGTACTGATTTTTTGCTTTGTTTTGTTTTGAGAGAGGGACTCATTATGCAGTTCTGTCTGGCTTTGTGCTTACTTTTATAGTGCCTAGGTTTGTTTCAAACTTACGGAGATCCTCCTGTCTCAACCTCCCAAGTGCTGAGATTACAGGTGTGCACCACCACACCTGTTCTGGGGCGCTCAGTGGGTGCCCTGGGATCGGGGGCTGACACTACATGGCATGAAGGGCTGGGAATCGAAGTCGGGCTCTTATGCTTGCCAGGTAGGTGCTTCTGCCACCCAGCTATCTCCTTGGCCCCTGGGTACTGATCTGTACAATTTTTTTCATGTCTACTGCAATAGCCCCATTTTTCCCTTTTATGTTATAAATAAGATACAACACTTTAATTATTTTTTATAACAGCTTAAATTGAGATGTAATTCACATACCATACGTTTATGGAGTGTACTTAGTACAGGGTCTACAGGGTCTCACTACACAGATCAAACTCCTAGTGATCCTCCTGTTTTCAGCCTCCCAAGTGCTGGGATTATAGGCACATGGCACCATGGCCAGTCTCAGAGGCCATCTCAGTGTGCCCCGGGGATGGGGCGGACACGGCATGCCAAGGCGCTGAGCTCTGACTAAGCAGGCGCTTTAATCCCCTGAGCTATCTGGCCGGCCCAAATACCACAAAATGCATCCCTCGTGCTAAGCACAGTGGTGCATGCCTGTAGGCTCAGCACTTGGGAGGCTGAGCCAGGAGGATTGCAACAAGTTTGAGGCCAGCCTGAACTACACAGCAAGACTGTGTCTTAAAAAAAAAAAAATCACAAAAAAGTCAACACTTTTTATGATGATAAATATGCATAACATAAAATTTAGCATTTCAATCATTTTTAGTGCGCAGTTATGTAGCATTAAGCATATTCACCTCTCTGTGCAGCCAGCACTACCAGTGACTTCCAGAACTTTCTCATCTTCCCTGACTGAAACTCTGTCGCTAATCACTGGTTTCCTATTTCCCCCTCTTTTAGTCCTTGGGACCACCACTGTCCTCTGTCATTATGGACCAGCTCACTCTGAGAAACACACATTATCTGTTCTTTCCAAGGTTCCTTCACGTACTAATGGGTCCACATCTCCTTCTCACGTTTTATTGTCCACCCACCTGTTGATGGACATTTAGCTTCTTTCTACCCTTGTGACTTATTGGGAATAGTGCTACTGTGAACATTTATGGAGGAGGTATTTTTAAAGATGCTTCCTTCCTCTGTGTGTGTGTGTGTGTGTGTGTGTGTCTGGAGTCTGACCTAGAGTCCTTTTTGTGCTAAGCGAAGGCTTCACCACGGAGTATGCCCTAATCCATCTCAGTACTTTGAGTTAGGTATCTACAAGTGGAGTTGCTGAGTCACATGGTAACTGTTCTAACTTACTGAAGAGCTGCTAAACTTATTTCCCAAAATATCTGCACCCACTTTACAACCCCAGTTGTCTTCATCTGTTTGGGTTGTGGGGACAAAACATCCTAGACTAGGTGGCTTGAGCCACAGGAATTTGCTTCCTCCCAGTTCTAGAGACCAGAAGCCCACACTTAAGGTTCATGGGAGAGGGCTCTTCCTGGGGGCTGTGGACTGTGCCTCCTTACTGTGGCTTCTCTGACCTCTTCTTTATATGTTCATGGAAAGGGACAAAGGAGAGGTGTCTGGTGTTTCTTTTTCTTCCTCTTCCCCTCTCCCCCCTCCCCCCTCCTCATCCTCCTCTTCTTTTGTCTGTGTGAGTCAGGGTCTTGCTATGCAGTTCAGGGTGTCCTTGAGCTCACTTTGTAGTCCAGGCTGATCTTAAACTTGCAGTGATCCTCCTGTCTCAGCCTCCTGAGAGTTGGGATTACAGGCATGCGCCACCATCTCTGGTCTCTGGTGTTTCTTCTTATAAGGACACCAATCTATGATCTCATTTAACTTTATTACTTTCTTAAAGGGCTCCATCTCATAAATACCACTGAGCTTAGGAGATTCTATGTGAGACTTTTGGGGTGACACTAACCTTCAGTTCACAGAGCAGTGTATGGAGATTACTTCGCACCCTTGCCAACATCTGTCCATAACTTCTAGAATGCATCCCTTTCAGTGGGTGTGAAGTAGAATCTCACTGTGGTCTTGATTTTAATTTTCCTAATAATTATGTTGAGCATCATTTTATGCTTATTGGCCATTTTATACTCCTTATTCTTAAAACAAATGTACATTCAAATCCTTTGCTTAGTTTAAAAGTGAGCTATTTGTTCTTTTATTGTTGAGTTGTAAGGTTTCTTTATATACTTAAATTTTATATCTTTCTTTTCATCTAGCCTAGCAGTCTCTGTCTTTTAATTAGAGCAACTAACTTTTAGCATTTATTAAACTATTCATTCCTGGCTAAACAAGAAACTTAGTGAATACATGCTAATTTGTACACTTCTTGAATTTAGAACATAGTCTGTAAACCATAAACGAATCCATCAGCAAAAATGTGGAAATCTTATTGGCTAAATATGTTTGCCCCACTATTGTCTTAGTGCCGAGCTATATTGATCCCAAATTACTTTACTGATGGGTAGACTTAAAAATAAAAGCAAGAATAATTTTAGGGGCCAGGGAGATAGCTCAGGGGCACAAGTGCCTGCCTGGCAAGTGCAAGGTCCTGAGTTCGATCCCCAGTTCCACAAAAAAAAAAAAAAAAAAAAAAAAAAAAAAAAAAAAAAAAAAAAAAAAAAAAAAAAAAAAAAAAAAAGAAGAAGAAGAATTTTAAAAGAAACTGAGCAGAGATATTAGTGGTTAATGCACAACAGGAAATACATAATCCCAAACAAGCCACTAAACCAATAAGCAGCAAAAATAACTACCTCTGGAAGAAGAGCATAAAAACTGAGAGTTTCTATAATATAGTATTAGAAACGTCCAGTTGCAAAGGCATATATGAAACATTTAAGAAAATAAGAGGGTATCATGGGCTTGCGAGACAGCTAGGCAGACTAAGCTCCTGCTTAGGCAAGCTCAAGGACCAGGGTTCGATCCCTGGCACCACAGGCCATGTTGGCCCTGCCCTCTGGGTATGCTGAGCTGGTGATGGAGTCTGGACACGGTGGCGCATGCCTGTAATCCCAGAGCTGGGGAGGCTGAAAACAAGAGGATCACTACGCGTCGGTGCTGTGTAGTGAGACCCTGTACCAAACACAAAACAAGAAAGAAGAATGTTATCACATATGTGGGAAGGAAAGCAGCCAATGGAAATGTCTTGATAGAAGCGTAGATGTTGAATGTAACACATGCTTCCTTATAAAAGAGTATCTGCTAATGAACATGTTCTGAGAACTAAAGAAAACAATGTTTTAGAGCCGGCGAGATGGTTCAGTGGTCTAAAGCACCTGCTCAGGAAAGCTCAGGCAACTGCAGGGACTGCGGTTCGATCCCTGGCACCACATGCTGCGCCAGCCCCACCACCAGGGCAGGCTGAGCCAGCCATAAAATAAGTAAATAAAGAAAGAAACAAACAAACAAATAAATAAAAGAAAATAAAAATTAAAAAAAAAAAAAAGAAAACCATGTTTTAAACATTTTTAAGTTAAAATCAAATAGACCAGGCAGGATGGGAATCACAGGGGCAGGAGGATCCCAAGCTTAAGGCCAGCTGAGGCTGCAAATGAGAACTTGTCTTAAAAAAAAAAAAAAAACCAACTAGCGAACCCCCAAAAGCCCCTAACTAAACAGATGCCATCAATAGAAACACGGAAGTTATTAAAGTAAGCAAATGGAACATCCAGAGTTAAAAGAATTCAACAACTGCAATGAAAAACTCACTGAAGGAGCTCAACAAATGTGAACTGGTGGAAGAGAAAAAAAATCAGCGAGCCTGAAGCCAGATGGTTGGGAAGCAGAGCTGTGATTTTCGTTGCGGTTGTCCAAGAAGACCCTGGGAATCATGGGGCAAAGCTTCTAGCAGCCTGCGCTCCTCAGCTGCTCAGACCGCTAGCGGGCCATAGAATTTGGGTTTTCCAACTCCAGCCCACGGTCTTTCAATTTTAAGGCATCCAGGGCGGGGCCTTGGGGCTGGTTTCTGGCGGTTCCTTGTCACCTAAACAGCACCTGTGGGCGTGGCCCGTCTGTTCCTCACGGCACCAATGGGCTGCAGCAAAACGTGCCAGAGCGCTCAGAGGAATATTCTTTAAAAGGAAAGGACCCCTTTGAAGGCGTCCATCCCTTCTCTGGCCTGTTACCAAGGCTGCCAGGCCTGGGCTCTCCGCCCTTGAAAGATCCCGAAGCTTAGAGTGGAGCCTTCCTTCCAGTGGGTATTTATGAATCACTGAGTTGATTGAATATGGACTCAGCTGATTGTTGAGTGAAAATACTTGTTTGTTAGAATTTATAACTTTGCAGGGCTGGGGAGATAGCTCAGTAGAATAAGTGCTTGCCTGGCAAGCACGAGGGACTGAGTTCAATCCCTGGTTCTGCCAAAAAAAAAAAAAA
>PVKN010041894.1:0-10474 GCA_004027915.1 Capromys pilorides
TATTAGTACAAATATTTTTCTCATTGAACTAAGAGAAAGTAGTTGTATGTATAGTCCAATAGTCTGTAATAGTAGTGCCAGAAGAACTGGCAGTGTCAGAAGCTGTTGACCTGAGCCTTCTACAGTTCAGCATATAAATATGGCTTTACATTTTATACCTCTTGGTTAAACTTTTCTGCTGGATGGTTAAGACCAAGTTAAACAAGACCTATATAACAAAAACTGTAACTTTTGTATCTGACAAGGTCATTCAAATCCCTTGAGGATTTACCCTGAAACCATGTACAGTGCTTTGTAGAACTGTTGTCAGTGTCAGCTATCTGCATGAGTCACAGCCATTGCTTGACCAATTTGCTCTCTGTGAAAGCCTGAGAGAATGTTTTCTCTCTAGGTGACTCTCCTTAGGCACACTCTACATCGTCGATCACTTTCCTCTGTGGCCCCATAATTTCCTTGAACAGAAAATTTGGGAGTTAGAGGATGATACAGTACAGGTTCTCTTAGATCCTGAGGTCTCACTGAATTTGAAGGGCTAGGGCCAAAATATTGACTATCCGTGTAGCCCTGTTTTTCTTTAATTTTTGGTCTGCAAACTTAGGTTCTCTTCTCCAGAAGAGAAGTTTAGTGATATTATTACTTTATTACATAGGTACTTAAGCTTATCATCATTGTTTTTTTAAATATCAAATGCCTTAGACTTAAAATGGAACTGTTATTTTCCATCAATCATTGATATTGTGATAAATCCCTATTGAATATGATTAAGAAAAAACAATTACACATTTTTACACAGAAATTTAGAAATGTAATCATATGCAAAATTATAGCAGGTTAACCCTAGCCCCTCTAGATCAGTGAAGACTCAGGACATAAGAGAACCTTTACTATAACACCTTATAACTCAGTGGTATCTCAAATTTTCTGTTCAAGGAGAATATGGGGCCACAGAGGAAAGGGATTGATGATGTATAGTGTGCCTAAGAAGAATCACCTAGAGAAAAAAACATCCTCTCAGGCTTTCATAGAGAACAAACTGACCAAGCAATGGGCTGTGACTCATCCAGACAACTGATACTGACAACAGTTCTACAAAATGCTATACGTAGCTTCAGCGTAAATCCTAAGGGGATTTGACTAACCTTGTCAGATACAAAAGTTACAGTTTTTGTTATACAGGTTATATATTGCTATAACTCAATCTTAACCATCCAGCAGAAAAGTTTAACCACAAGAGTGTTTATAGCTGTTGTTATAAATCAGTTTTCTCTGTATGTCAACATCTGGACTGCCTTTAGGTAATTACCAAGACTGCCATCCATTCCCAGAGACCTGGAGGTTAAGCCAATTGAACTCTAGCCAACACCTCCAAATTAATGGAAGTGATAAGACCTTGGAACAGAGGTAAATTCCTATGGTTATCCCTGGCCACGACACTCCACTGAAAAGCAGACAGCAATTGAAGAGCTCTCTATACTAGCAAAAAAACATTCCACTGTAAACATTGTGCAGCTTCAGTACACCCACACATACACATACACAGAGAAAAATAGACACAGCAAAAGAAAAGACAAGAAAATGCCTCCAAAAACTCCCCAAATTGATCTCAGCACTAAGAGAAAGAAATAAAAATGTACATAGCTGAGTTATTCAAAGTTATAAAAGAGATAAAAAACAAATTAATAAGATGCTCAGTGACCTTTATATATATATATATATATATATATATATATATATATGTATATATATATATATATATATATGTATATATATATATATATATAGAGAGAGAGAGAGAGAGAGAATAAGGCAATCAGCAGGTTTACAGAAGATACTAATAAAAGGCTAACAGAACTAAATAAAATGATACTAAACATGAACAAACAATTTAACAAAGAATTTGAACCCATGATATGCTAAACAGAATTTTAGGAGATTAACAATTCTACTGTGGGACTCAGGAGATAGCTTAAGAGTCTAAGTGTCTGCGTGGCAAGCACAAGAACCCCAATTTAATCCCCTGGTACCACATGTCATGCCAGCCTATATACCATACCAGCCACGCACACCTGTAATCCCTGCACTAAATAAAAGAAAATAAAATATGTTGAGTTTAATTCAATTATGTAATATTTTAATACTAAAAATTTCATAAGCATCTTTTATAAAGACTTCAAGAGAAAGAAAGGTTATATGGTTACCTCACATGATTCCAGAAAATAATAGATTTTAACACTGATTTGGAGGAAAACTTTTCAACTTTTTATTAACCAGAAACATGAATTTCATGAATTTGAAGTGCATCTATCAAAAATGATGAGAGCGAATATCATAACAGAGGACAACTTGAGGCATTCCCCCGAGAATTTAGGAATGATACATCAGTTATGATTATTGCAATGCTATTCAGCAGCTGCAGTGGACTCCTAAGCATTATAATAAGAACAACAAAATGAAAGAAATTGAAAGGAGGATACAGAACTGGCATCCTTTGCAGAGGATGCAATGACTTACACAGAGCACACTTCTTCCAAACACTCAAATAAACCAATAAAAAGAGAGAGAATGTAGTATGTAGGTTTGACAATCACTTCAAGAATTTTGTGATAATCAGTTTAACTGGTCGAAGGAGCTCGAGACTCTCTTGGAGTTAGGGGAACTAGTGGCTTCTTCCTAAATCATTGGCAGTTATTGTAGGTTTTTTTTTTTTTTTTTTTTTCTTTTACTGTAGAATTACATTCAGTTCACCCTGTGAACCTGGCCAGACTTTCAGCTAGAAGACAATTAAATTACCCCACTATTCTTTCTCCAGCTGAGATTAATTGACGTTTACTTTATTTTCTATTACATGGGGAATCTAAGTAATAAAACACAGGCCAGGCATCTTTTCAATTTAGTAATTGACAGTTGTAATACATTATAACATAGGCGCTTAGATAAATATTTTAGGTAGTGAGAAATCACATAGTTGTTGGAAGCCCTGCTTCGATAACTAAAAGGCGTTTGGATAACCAAAAGGTCGATTACAACAGAATAGACATATGCTAATAATATTCTTGTCAACTGCGTGCTATTTTCTTGCTCTTCACTTCATACCGTAACTCGGGCAGACCCACATGGGGTGACGTTTCATGGGACAGGCTCCTTCCTGAGAACTTAAGGCTAAAATTGAAAAATGTTGATTTGTTTCTGCGGGTGGGCTGCACAGATGGCTGGGTAACACAGGGACCCCGCGAGGGCCATGAAGTGCAAAGAGCCGGTGAGGCATGGATCTTGTGCTCAGAAACAAAGCCAGCCAGGTCACCACCAAACCATGGAGGGAGCCGCATCCCATGGCCTCTGAGTTCTTTCCTGTGCTCAGCACTAACTCTTCGTGGAGTCTGCTCTACTGTTCCACATTCATTGTATGGGACCGCCTATCAGCCCGTTAGTCATACTGCCACTCTCCGCACATTGTAGTGAGCGGCACGTGCTTCTGGGGGCTGTAACCGCCTCCTACTGTACCGCAGGGATGTCTATGTGAAAAGAGCAACTATCAGTAACTTTGCCAGGTAGCTTATACATGAACACAGGGTGCGAGGAAGCACCGTGGGTCAGTTCCCAAGGGGTCCTGGCCTGGGGCAGAGTCCCGAAGCTCATGTGATGGTCATTCAGAGCAGGGCAAAACATCCTACATCTCCTGCAGCAGTCAGATGGACTGGGTGTTATGTAATCCTAACATAACTTCTTTTTTTTTTTTATAACTTCTTATTAAAATAAGACTTAGCATGAATATTTAAGACAAAATCCCAGTCTTCAAAGTCATTCCTTGCTTGCTGCCAGACTGCTTGCGGCTAACTCTGGGCCTCCTGGGGTCCCCACTGTTCTCTTCTTCCCATAAGGGCGCCTCTGAAGAAAAGTTTGCACAACACATGCATCATAATGCCCACAATTAGCGAGGTTCCAAATTTCTTTCATTTGCCAACTGACATAATTTAATCTCTGAGCCTCTTGACAGTGTACCTCCTCATTTTCTTAAAAAACAAAACAAAATAAAGGATAAAATGGGAACAGCAGACACACAAAGTATCAGAAGGTCCACACTAGTGTCTCGACAACAGTGTATACTGTTTATTCCCACCCTGCCTACGCACATTACTGAAAAATATGTCCATACAACAAAATAAATCCCATATTAGTGGATTTAAACATGTTTTGGAGAGATACTCAAAATGAGGCTATGTAACTTTATAGCTAAGCTTAATGGTATTTTAAAGGTAAAGTGTTACTTAGAGAACTTATACATAAAGATGAGTAGTATAAGTAGATTAAATGAGATTTATTTATTTATTTATTTAGGAAGTGCTGGGGATTAAGCCAAGGGCCTCATGCACGGCTCCACCACTGAACTACATACCCGGGCTGAGTATGGTGAATCTTAAGGGCACAACTCTAAGCATGTTATTGAGTGGTGAAAATGTAAGAGAGATATTAACATATAGCATTCAAAACTTGCCTCAAGTAAAAATGTAAAATATTGAATGAATGTGTAGTTCCTATAAGTGATTACCTATGAGTATAAAACCCACACAGCCAAAGCCCGGAAGCTCGACTGTCAAAGTAACAGTAATTCCCTCTGAGGGAAGAAAAGAGGCCCTGGGGAAGGATCAGAGGGTCTGTCAATCTCCCATTCACATTTCTCTGTATGCAAGTAAGTTCTTCCTTTTAAAAAGCAATTATTGTGCTATGGCAACATTTCTAAATTTGCCTTAAGCTATTCAAGGGAAGGGGGTCTCACAGTGCTAAGATACATAAGTAAAAGCAATGCACCCGCAGAAAAGAGGTATAACATTTGGTTGCTGTTTTAAATGATATCGTTTCATGATTTGCTTTTCTAATTTCGGCAAAAGTTTTATTAACATAACATGTTTATATTTTAATAATACTTAACAAGTTTTGAAAGATAAGGGCAATACAGAAAACTATAAAATTGAGCAAAATTCAATAAGCTCAAGTTAAAGAAACTATTAAACTCTCTCCAGAGGAATGGCTGCTTTCAAGTTCTTGCTTAAGTATCTATAAAAAGACCAACAAGATACTTAGTTGTCTCTTTATTACCATTATTTCCCCCACTGACCTACACAGTCATTTCAAATAAGCTTTATTTGGGGCCTGGGTTCACTTTCTGTTGGCACTGGCTCTAAACTAAAGAGCTTTAATTTTCCCTCCTCACTGACTTCCAACTTTCTGTTCTGTGACAGTTAATAATCTGTAAACAAACAGCAACACATTCTAACAGAGTTTTCCTTACAGGGATTTCAGAATTTTGTTATGCAACTAAAAGCTGGGGAAACCTTAGCTTTGCTTTCACATCCAGAGCAAACTGAATTGGAATTCTGTGAAGTGGCTCAGGGTTTCATAGTTCGCGAGTGGTCAGGTCAGATAGGAGTCAGACCCCAATTCTCATTCTAGGGCATTCCTCCTATGTTGCTCTGTGTCTGACATGATTCTGATATGGTGAGTTAGTTTCTTGGAGTTTCTAACGTTGACTTTTGACGTCTTCAAGTTGAAAGCTCATTAATTCTTTAAGCAATCTTGGTGAGCTTTATCTTGTTTCCACATGGATCATCAGAAGAAAATCCATCACTCCCCTACTTTGTACAAGAAGTAAGGTTGCATTTTATAAAAATACCTCACTCTCCTTGGGAAATACCAGTTGTAACAGAGGTAGTTTTCAGTGTCTTTTGTAAATTATGACTGACTTCACAGTAAATGGGAGGGAAAGAAAGAAGAAATCAGAATTGACAGTGTTGATTTTTATGGGCAGAGAATGATACCCAAGCAGAAAAAGGAATCAAAGTTTCAATGATCTTTATCATTCTAACACTCTGGGAGATCCCAGAGAGGACAGTTTAGGAAGCGATTCTTTCACTTACTCTTCACTGTAAAACTCTAGGAGCATGTAATTAGAAACCTGCATGAGAACTTCGCTAGGCAATCTTTCTTACTACATCTATGCTCATATTTTTTTTCACAGCTCTATTTTGGTAATATACTTCCTTTCTTAATATATTATGTATTGCTTTGGGTTTTCTCTGATTAGAAGGATAATAATATGCTTATCATAGATTTTGGAAAACACAGAATAAAAATATATATATGCATGGTTGATTATGTTCTTTGTAGGTACCAGGCACTGAACTAATTCACACTCACTGTCCATTTCCTTTTACAGTAATCTAAGGAAGTAATTATTTTACTTTACACCTGCCTACTTGGACATTGCAAAGGAAGAGAGCTTACCTATGTCCAGGCATCTAGTGACCTGAGATAGTGATACTTAAATTAGTTTTTTCCAATACCAGGTCCAAGGATTTCGGCCTTTTATTATCTGTGTAGGAACCTGTGGATCCTAGAACACAGAGAACTTCATTGTTTTTACTGGGTACTAGGTCATGCTCAATACCAGCTATGCAAGTGAGATTACACTCAATTATTACTGCACCTACTCCCATCAAATCTACAATTTACTTGCTGCTATTGTAATGTACAATTCAGTCCTCATCCTGGTTGACTCTCTCACTAGGGTCTGATGCTGCTCCTTTCTCCGTGACAGAGCACTCAGCTCTCAGCTTCTGCCACGTCTCACTCTGACAGTGTCTCACCCTCTCTATGGGCCCATACATCTTTGCTGCCATAGCAACTTTGTCCTCCTTCCTCCAATCATCAATACCAATCTTGCAATTTCATTTCTCTCTCTACATACCTATCATTCAAATTTGTGCCCATGATTTCAACTTTCCCACGTATATTCATCCAGAGATCCTTTGTGTATTCCAAGGCTATAGCAAAGCCATGTCTGAATCTTTAGTTCACTCTACCAAAGTTACCTAACAATTTAACTCTCTTCTTCAGACTCAGCCTTCTCCTGGGGCTGAGTCACTTGGCTGACAGTGATTTCATGTCAGCCAATTACACAAGCTGGGAAACTTGGAATGAGCCTCAGCACCAGCTTGCCGAGTCTCTCCAGCTCCAGGGGCTGACATCACCATACAAAGTCCTCCTAAGGACAGCTTCTGTCTTCAGTCATTATCCCCTTCATCTAATCCATCCTCATCTCTTGTCCAGGATGTCCACCACCTCTGGCTGATCTCCCAACATCTGAATCCCTATTCCCCATAGCCCAAAGTCATCTCTTCATATCCCAGTGGCTTGCATTGATTATAAGATAAAGTCCTGAATTGCACATTGTCCTATGGAATGCAACACTTCTGAGGTTACTGCTATATTCCTTTCCACTTCTTTCTGTACTACACTAAGTAGGTAATTTCTAGAAGCCACAATTTCTCTTGACCAAAGAACCTTAGTGAATTCTTTTCCCTCTACCAGAAATACATGGTACCATTTTATCTCTCTTTTTGTCTCCTTCTGTCTCTGTTCTGTGCTTCTCTATTTCTTTTTTCCTCGTGTTCTGTCTCTATGAATACACACATAGTGCATACTGCATGCTTTATTCTGTTTAATTCTCAACTTTTGGTCCAAACTTCTCATCAAAACTGTTTTTTTTTCAACACCTATACCCCATCGGTTGCCTCTGCAGATTATTTTGTTATTTACTCCACAAGAAAAATGTTTCTTCCTTCAGGACTCTCATTCTGGTGTATCAGCAGTTCTATCTGTGTGGCTATGTGTTTAGCATCCATTTCCTGTAGGAAGCAACAGTTAGGTCACCAGGCCTGGTGCACCGCTACACCATGGTAGGTACTCACTCTGTGTGAATGAATGAACCATTGTGCTTTAAGAAGACTTCATGTCAGAGTTAGGCTGAAGGCACAGCACGAAAAATGAGCAGAGTAACCGCTTCCCAGAGCTATGATTTCCAGTAAGTAACCTCCCTTTGTGTATTTTCATGGTGGTGCTTCATGCCATACTCTGCCGTGTTACATATGGGGGAGGCCTGGCCATCATTTCACCTCGCAGCTGATCTTCCTGCATCGTTCTCTGCTTTCCCTTCTCTCCAGAGTTACCACAAGCCTGTGGTCTAAGCCACCATCTCTGACTCAGAAGACTACAATAACTTTTCAGCTGGTTTCTTACTTTATCTCTTGTTCTTCGAAAATCATTTTTCTTCTGAGAGCCAGCAGGCTTATTGAAGAATGCATAAATCAATTCAATTTTCTATTTAAAATTCTTCACTATATTGAAAACCCTCTTTCAACATCACTATTGTCTGTCACCTTAGAATTTTATTTCTCTATGGCCATTTGGAGTTGTTTCTTTCCTTTCCAGTTCAAAGAGACCATAAGCTGCCAAGAGGTGAGCACCAGCTACCTGGACCTCATGTGCCAGAGTACCGACATAACTGCTACATCACTGAATGAACACTGGGTTTTATCCATGCTCTGAATTCTTTTATGGAAAATTAAGAGCTTGTGTGTGGGGTCAAGTGAGGCTTCCCTCTTATCCTGAGCATCATCATAAAGTTCAAGAACAAGGAAAGCTCGAGAGGTGCAGAAGAGACTTCTGATGATTGGGCTTCTGTGGAATACTTAGATCTTGAATAAAATCTACTTAACAATTCATGACTTTCAAAATTCATATGAAAAGGCCTAATGCAATTCTCTAATTTCTTATTCTTTCCAGTCCTAAGGCTAAGTGTGGCTAGCAGGGCAACAGGGTAATCATCTTCATTATCTTCTCCTCTTCAGGAAATTGCTCACAAAGTACTGCAAATGAAAAGCAGCCCACTGGTGCTGCGGGACAGGGACAGCCTGGCTAAGTGGTGCTCTTTTTGTTTATGCTAATTAAGTAGGCTGCAGACTGGTTACTTAGCAATATCCTTCATTGAGATGCTCAGTGCTGGGAGCTTAATTACATGTCTCATGCATGTAATTAAAGTGGTCATTATTAAGATGTGAGCAGGCAGTATTCATAGAGAGGATGTTGTCCTCGGCGTTGGTGGGCCCGCACAGCCAAACTCCTAGAAGATGCCCAGCTATTTATGGACAAGTGTGCTGAATTACAGAGCTGTATCTCACTACTTCTCAACTTACTGAGTGCAATAACAGGAAATTACCTTTGAAGTAAAATATATTGAAGGAGTATTTAAATATTGTACCTTGTATTTATAGTTTGGTCAATATTCTCTCAGCTTCCGCGTATTCCTTGTTTGTAGGAGGCGCTTTGTACACTTGCCTTCAACTGGTGCGAATAACAACTTCCTAAATCAATCTGTTCAGCATACGTGAAAGAACAACTCCATTAAAAATCGAATTTCTCACTGGCTGTAATGAAACCCATCAATATTGTGTGTTTCGGGGGGAAAAAAATCTATGACCTTGCTTTTTTTTTTTTTCCAAACAGAAAACAAACTATCGATTTATTTCAATACAATTTTACTGTTTTAAGAGTTCTTCGCCTTCTCTCGCATCGGTCTCCTGCCACTACCTGTGCAGCCGAGATGAGAATGTGCTGATTTGATGCAACCGTAACGGAGCAGAGAGCGCTCCGCGGCAGCAGAGCAAACAAATGTAAACAACATAAAATATTTAGATCACAGAAACATCACCAGCAATTGCGGCGCTGGCATGAATGAAGCTCCGCGGACAGACATTGTATGGAAGGGCAATGAGTTGATGTTCCCCCAACACACACACACACACACACACACACACACACACACACACACTCTTATAGAAGGGAGACAAAGCAGAACGCCGGAAGTGTAGCTGGCTCCATGTCCATTCCGTCTCACATTGATAAAGCCTTTAAGTATTTAAGCTCAGCAAACAAAAAGAGCAACTCTTTCCTTGAAAGCCCCAGGAAGATGCAGAAAGGGTTTAGCATGTCACCTCTCCAGGAGGCTGGCTGTCTGCTGCGAATGAATCACCAGCGGGCAGGGGCGGCAGGCTAGGGAGTGAGAGCCCAAAGGCGTTTGCAAAAGGACAGGAAGCAAGCCCCCTGCCTTTCACCGTCTTCCACTGACACTTGTCTCACATCGTTGCCTCTAATACCCTAAGTCATGCTACATTATTTTTTTTTTCTGAATGATGCCTTGGAGTAATCAAATAGTTGTTAGGAAAGTGACTTTTGAGAGGAAAAAAAAAATCAGGTCACAAATGAGAAATGATAAATTTTTGCATCATCACTTTGCATTTCTTGTTGAAACAAGCAGTCCAGGCACTAACAACAATTAGTGGTTATAAAAGCATGAAGTGAAAAAGATACAGGGATTTTATAATGCGTAGGAAGCACTGATAACAGGAATCCCCATGATGAATCTTAACAAAACGAGAAAACTAAACGTGTGCCAACCTACCGAACAGCCTAGTGAAAAGCAGCAAGAAATACACAAATCCCCATCCAACTGAGCCCTACACCAGGTCAAGCCCTAGTTTAAGGATCAGTTCACAACAAATAGGATAAATGAGCACATTAAACAACACCAGGTGAATGCAACCAACAGCAGAGTTTTAGTATGTGAAGAAATTTAGAGGAC
>PVKN010041895.1:0-10480 GCA_004027915.1 Capromys pilorides
ACCAGGGCAACCACTTGGGGCACTTTGAGAAAACTCAGAAACTTAATTAATTGGAGATGCAAGAGTTTGAGAGCCACCCATGGAGCTCTGAAGAACACACCAGGCTTCATCCTGTGTGGAGGTGGAGCTGGAACAGTGGGCAGCAGTGGGCTGACTCACACCTGGCCTAAGCTTGCTGATGAGCATAGATCCCGTAACTGAGGTCTCTATCCTTGAAGACTCTCTAAGACATGAAAACACTTTCTACTTTGTCTTCAGGCTAAGTGGAGTCAGGCACACAGTGTCTTGTAAATTAAAACAGTCCTAAAGCTGCTGTCTAAATGCAATACATCCCATTTTCCCACATAGCCCCTTCATTCTTGTTAACAGCTGCCCATGAGTCACAATGTTTTTATTTCCCTTAATGAAGAAGAAAGTTTACTCTCTAAAGAGCATGCGCCAATGCAGATGATGCTATGGAGGCTTGTTGACCCTCAGCATCCTTCCCCTCATCCGCCAAAGGTCCAGCATTCCAGCTCCTGAATCTTGCATCTATCCCTTTGTCTGACTTCTTCACCACTGGCAACAGGCTGCTCTGTCTTTTCACAAGAAATTCCTTTTCCAAATTTCTGAGAATGCACTGTTTTAATTTGTGCTGAATTACAAATACATTAGAGCTGTAATTTTTAAAAATGCTCCCTTTCAGTTGGATCCTTTTCTAAAATGCAAAGGTGACTTGGTTGGAATTAGACTTACATCTGACTTACCTGAAAGTTCTACTGTGTTCTGAAAGATCAGTTAATTCTTCTAAAACCTACTCAGTCATGGGAAGGGAGTTAACCCACCCACACACTCTTGTTAGAGGTGCTGCACTATGCTCCTCTGCCCACTTCTGCAATAGCAGTTAGCTGATAAATGCTGACCCAGCCACCAACTCTGTTGACATCAGTCAATTATGCCAGCGCCAAACAGAAAATACCAAGCAGTGAAAACAAGCTGCGTGAATTGCTATTGCATCAAAATAGCCCTATTGATTTCAACTCCATTTGCCAAAGAAGAGTGGAAGAGAGTTTTCCAAGCAGAAAGCTAGAGAGGAGGAAACAAGGGCATCTTCCTGGTTATGCATGCATTGTTTACACTTTGGCCTTTGTGCATACTAATTTAGAACTGATACTTGGATCTCACCCCACTTTCGGTACAGTTCAAGAAGGAGTAGATCCAATTTAAACAGCTTGGTAAGGTCTGTGGGTCTGTTACTGTGGCAACAGTCATCCCAAGGCACCGCATAACTAATCAGTTAACTAGATGCACCTTGTCCCAACCATCCAACATAAGCCATAAAACTAAACTGCTGTGAATCACTGGCAACTTTGCAGAGGGAGAAATAGTGCAAACTGGTACACTGGGGAAGCCGATAATCCAATTTAGAAGTGCAGATTCTCATTTCAGTTTCATTGGCATGTTCATTTTGAACTAAAGGGATCTGAGCAGTAATTCTATAAACAACCAGCGTTTAGAAATCAGAGGCAACAAGATTCTCTAGAGGTATAATTGCTTTTAAACCAGACAACCTGAATTGTGTCTGCCTAGTGCAGCAGGGAGAAGAGGGGAAATCTCAGCTTGGAAAATGAGTTGCTGGCCATAGACCTCAAGCCATGCAGAGTTTGGGTATCTTGATATATCCAGTAACAGAATTCAATTCAACAGAACTCAGCAATAAGTTTCACTTTTAATTGAATGAGGTAGGAAAACATTTTACAAAAGCTAAAGTTCATCATTTAAATCACCGTTTGTGATAGCAAGAGAGTCAGTTATATAAATGAGCAAAAACAAACCCAGCTCTGGATGAGTCATGGCCATTGCTTAACCAGTTTTCTCTCTGTGAAAGCCTGGGAGAATGTTTTCTCTCTAGGTGACTCTCCTTAGGTGCACTGTACATCATCTATCCCTTTCCTATGTGGCCCCAAAATCTCCTTGAACAGAATATTTGGGATACCACTGACTTATAGGATGTTACAGCACAGGTTCTCTTATGTCCTGAGTCCTCACTGACCTTGAAGGGCTAGGGCAGAAATATTGGCTATCCTCGTAGCCCTTCTTCTTCTCTAATTTTTCATCTGTAAACTTATGTTCTTAACCCTCCAGAAGAGAAACTTAACGATACTGTTACTCTATAACATAGGTACTTGATCTTACCATCACTGTTTTCTGAATATTAGTCTGACAGAGGTTCTACAAAGCACTGTACATGGTTTCAAAGAAAATTCTGAGAGGTTTTGACTGACCTTGGGAGATACGAAAGTTACATGATTTGTTATACAGGTCTTGCTTTAACTTGCCCTTAACCACCAGCAGAAAACTTTAACCACGAGGCATAAAACATAAAGCTAGATTAGCATGCTGAGCTGTAAAAGGCTTAAATCAACAGCTTCCGACATTGCCATTTCTGCTGATAACCCCTGCAATTATGGAGTACTACACTATGTATATAACTACTTCCTCTTAGTTCAATGTGAAAAAAAGTTTTGTATCAATAAAGATTAGAAAAATTATCATGTCTGTATTCTGTGCTCTTAATAACTACTACAGAGACAACAATATGCATTGTATCAATTGTTGGGAATGTACTACTAATGTGTTTTCAAACTGTCACATTGTTATTTCTTATTAAAAGTAATTAAAAAAAGAAAAAATTAAAATAAAACAGACCCAGCTCAAAGCACAGCCCTACTCTCCTGCTACCTGCAGCAGCAAAAGCTTTGGTGAGTGCAGCCAGCTTGCTAATTCTGGTTTCATAGTCTTAGAAATCTTGACAGCAGTCCCACCTGCTTCATCAGCTTTCAGCACCACATGGAATGGTCCCTATATTTGTCACAGTTCTCCATGAACGGCAGCCCTCAATGGCAGTAGTGTTTCACTTTTCTATCCCTTACATTCATAATTTTAACACCAAAGAAAGATTCTATTAAGTACAACAATATGGACAGGCCCTTGCACCAAAAGTGAAATATTCCATAAAAAGACAAGGAAGGGAAGGAAGGAAAGAAGGAAGGAAGGAAGGAAGGAAGGAAGGAAGGAAGGAAGGAAGGAAGGAAGAGAAAGAAAGAAAGGTAAAGTTATTATTTCTGATTATTTTGAGGCAAAGTGCTGTACTCACTTAGCAATATTCAAAGATCTGAGTACTTAAAGCAGTTAAAGTTTTTAAAAATTTCTCATAGAAGCCAAACAGTGACATTGGACGATGACGATGATAATGTTAAAACACTGTACACGGCCTTTGCTCTCCTAAAGGTGGCCCGTGGTATCTCTGCACAGCAGCACTTGGCGTGCTCACCCACTCCCTCCGCGCTGCGTTTCCTGCCCCTGGCCTCCGTACCCCACACTCTCCATTTGCCCCCTTTCCCTGTGTCATATCCCATGTTACTTTGTCTTTCTCATCTTCTTCCTGACCTTAGAAATATTAAGCATCCAGGAGCTCCGTGCTTGGTCTCCATCTCCGGCTAGTCTCATTTCCATGATGAGCTCATCCAATCTTATGGAATTGGAATATCCCCGGTTCGCTGGCACCACCCCCAATTTGTATTTCCGCCATGACGTCCCTGAATGACCCCGCCCACGCAATGTCGCCCACACAATGTCGCCCACGCAGCACCTCCACTTGGGCAGCTGAATCAGAGATGTCCCGTTCAGCACATCTAAAGAATGGAACCTCCAGCAGGTCCTCGGGACTCGCTCTACCTCACTTTCCCATTACAGTTTATGGCAGTTCTGTCCTCTCCGTAGACACATTTCCAGTCTCTCATCCTTTCCCGTTCCAAATCAAATCTTTTCAAAGCTTCTGTAGCTCCTCATTCAAATACATCAGCCCAACTGCTGCTAACCACCTCCGCTGCCACTACCCGGTGCGAGCCCGGATACCTCTGGCCTGGATCATCATATGACTCACCTTGTAGGTTGCCGTGCCTTTTCCTTGTTCTTCTGCAGTCGGTGTGATCGCAACAACCCAACAGATATTTTTTAAATATTTTGGATCATGCTCTTTTCCTCTTTCTTCTATGCAGACGACCAAGGCCTACCTGGTACAATCCCCATCTCTCCGTAACCCCAACCCTCAATACTCACCCCTAATTCATTCCTGCCCAGATCTCTTGGTCTTCCTGTCATTCCTTTATTTTATTGTTCCCACTGCCTGATCTATACACGAATCAGAGGGCAAAGATCCATCCCAGGTGCAAGGACAGACCCTAACTAATAAGTTAGCGTAAGAGCCTCAGCTGCGGATATCCTTCTCTCCTATGGTGCTAAGCTTCTCTGCTCCCACCTCAAGGAAGGTCTCTCATTGGACAAGCAGAAGAGGAATTTTCTTTTACTTCAGCAAGAAAGTATGAAGCTCATCTCAACACTGGCAGCCCGTTTGCAATCACAAAGAGAGATGCTTTTATTAGAGAACTCAGGGTCAAACTAGGCAAGCACTCCACCCTCAGCCACATCCCCAGGCCCCAAGGAACAAACTAGAAAGTGAAAAAGTAGTCAGGTCTTCAGTAATGACATTAAGCTTTGGTTACTTTGTGACATAAACTAGCCTGTCTTAGTCCTTTTGGCTGCTGATGCCATAATGCCATAGATTGCATGGCTTATAAACAATGGAAATTTATTGGTCACTGTTCTAGAGGTTGATAAGTTCATATCAGCATGCCAATAAAGTCTCAGTCTAGTGAGAGCCTGCTTTCTATAGTACCTTCGAGTTGCGTATTTTCATAGTAAAAATGATAAGGGGGATCTCCCTTGGTCTTCTTTTCTAGGGCACTAATCCAATCAATGAGGGCTCCACCCTTTGCACTTTGGAGGTAAAGATTTTGGCATGTACATTTAGGGAGGATGAGGCAAAAAGTTGTCAGACTCGCAAGATAGCTGAATCCTGAGATTGTGGTTCCATAACATAAAACAATCCTTGGAATGGTTAAGCTAGTTTAAGCCAGATTTCCATTGCATTCTAAAGATATAGAATTTAATACAATAAAGATGTCATATATGAAAAGTAAGAATTAAGGTTAAACAAATTATACCTGCCAAATTTTGTTACTACTTAGAGCTACGTCTGTGATACAATTTGATATCTATGCATTAGGAATATTAATCCATATGCCAGATAGTATCTCAAAAAGTAAAAGAAATTGTATGAGCCACAAAACACTTCCACCAAAAGCATTACTTGTCTTAGATCTTTGCTTCAAACTAAGGCACCAAGGAAGTATTTTGAAAACTAAGAGATGGGGCCATTCAGACTGGGGAACTTCTTGTCTTTGTGCAGTCATCCTTAGCTCCTTGTTCTTTCCCTCCCACTCTACACCTATCTTCTTAGAGATAGACATGTCTCAGAGAAGCTAGTACTGACATGACTCATTCTACTCACCCCACCGTGGCCTAAACCACCATCGCCATTCACCACCATGCCCGCAAGAGCTCTGCACCTCAGCTTCTCACATCCTTGCTCTATAGCATTGCTCTCCCTCACAGAAAGCAGAGAGAGTCTTTGAGAATGCAGACTGTGCCATTCCTCTTCTCCACCCCTTCCAAAGCCTCCCAGCTCTGCTCTGATCCCATCCTTTCCTCACTTCCCTCACTCTTGCTCGTACCCACTAGTCCGTCCTTTTCCCTTAACTACCCAGCAAGTTCCTGCCTTCTGACCTTTGTACCACTGGATCCTCTGCAGGATCATCCTTCCCCAGGACGTCCATTTGGTTCTTTCCTCACTTCCTGCAAGTCTCTGCTCAAATAGCAGCTTAACATTTGCTCACCTAAAATACAAAGTTTCTCTTCTTCCCATTCCAGGTGCTTGGCAGCTGTGGTTTACAGTGCAGTTATGACCAAGTCTAAGAACCACACCATGACAACCAGTCCCAAAAAAATGGCACATAAATGGCATCAAGAAACCTTGGTCATGAAGATATGAATCTCTAGAGGGAGTAGGTCTCAAGTTCCTTCGGAATATTTATTTTGTCAAGAAGCATAACAAGAAGGACCTCAAGAAGATGCAAGCAAACAATGCCAGGGCCATGAATGCACACGTGAAGGCTATCAAGACCTTCATCAAGCCCAAGGAGGTCAAGCCCAAGATCATCCCAAAGAGAGTGAACTACAGGCTCTCTCGACTTGCCTATATTACCCACCCCAAGCTTGGGAAGTGTATCCATGCCCACATTGCCAAGGGTCACAGGCCTTGCCAGCCAAAGGCCCAGCCTCCAGCCAAGGCCCAGGCTCCAGCTTCTGCTCCAGCCCAGGCTCCCAAAGGTTCCCAGGCCCCCAGAAGTGCCCACACCACGGTGAAGGCTCCATAGTACAAGCCTCTTATCTCCTGATATAAAAACAGAAGGAGTGGTATGTCCCCTGGGGTGCCATCTGTGGGAGGCTGGTGTCTTCTTGTGATCTTTGTACAAATAAACCTGAGGCAGGAAAAAATAAATAAATAAAATACGAAGTTTCATTTTCCACATCTTTCTATCCCCTTACATATATTGCATGCCTATTTAATATCCAGGATAGGTATGGGGACATAGTACATATAGTTACAAGGAGAAATAAAGCTATGTCTTAGTGGCAGGATACAAAGACGGTTGTGTTGTATTATACTCTTCTGTTTGTACAATCACACTCCCAGTTTACTGGGAAGGAAGAGTCCCACCCAAAGTATGCAGTAAAAGTTAACTTAGTAGATTGGCTCCGTTCAATCTTACATATTGCAAAGGATGGATTGGGCTCGACCAATCCCCGGGAAATCCCACTTGGTAAGAGCATCTTTGTGCACCTGGTGTCTCAGACCAGGCCAGATCATTTATGCCATCAGTGTGGTTTATGGCAAATGTCTGTTTTTGTTGGCCTGAGCCATACACTGCATCAAACTTACCTCTGAGGCACGGAGGCTAGAGACTGAGTATCTAAGATCAGTTTATGAGTGTGCCACACCTATAGGTCTAGCCCCTCTCCCCCAAAGAAAACCCTGGACACAAAGGTTTGGCCCAACCGCTTTGGCTGGAAGCACTTCACACACGTTGTTATGCACCACTGCTGTGAGATCTGAGCCACTAACAGAGGAAACCTGGCAGTTTGAGACAATCTTCCCTTGACTCTATACTATGTGTTCTGTCCTTTGCTGATTTTAAATTTTATTTTTTCATTATAATAAACTATGGCATGCTTTATGATGCACATAAACATAATAGCTTGTCTGAGTCCTGTGAGTTTTTCTAGTGAATCACCATATCTGAATGTGGCCTGGGAGACCAACTTCCAACACCCCCAACACTTAGCATAGTATTTGGCATATGGCAAGTGTGCACTACAGGCTGACTCGATGAATGAATGAATGAATGAATGAATGAATGCATGAATGACTCTGACTGTCATATTAACCAGCCACCTGGATTCTTTTTCTCTGTGCTCACTCCTTTTCTCATACTATGGTTTCTTTCCTTTTTTCCCACACACTCTAATTTCAAATGCCAGGTCCGAGTGCTGTCTAATATGACATCAGTCTTCAAAACTGTCAGGAAACATAGGAACAGTTGGCAGAAATGTAAGATTTAGAGATCAAGACCATTTGGGTAAACAGGGATGTGCCTCTGTGGATCGCCTTTCAGGCTGGCCTTCCACATGGGATAATTTGCTTTGCCACCTGACTCTTGCCCTTCAGTCCAGCTTGAATTCAAATCAAAAACTGCATCCACCAAAATAGGGTCCCAGTTTTTTTTTTTTTTTCCTTGCTGTCCATCACTGAATCAATAATAAGAGAAGCTGCTTTGTTTGCTTGGGATTTGACAGCCCCGTGACAGACAAGACAAGGGAATGGCCACAGCCTCAGTTTGGCCACACTGAGCTCATGTATAATGACACGTGCATGTGTGAGATTTAAAGTTGCCTGATAGCATTCAAGGTCTTGGATGGGTTTCTCTAGCCCACTGCACTGACATCTATCATTTTAATAGCCACCGAGGAAGAAAAAAATATAGTCCTCATTAATACCCTGAATTTGACCTTCTGCTTGCCTTGAATTGAAACTCAGTTATAGCCTAGAATACAACTCTGACTATTAAGAGTGGAAAAATCCACCTTTCTGGTATTGTTTTTCCCATGGAGCACAAGACAGAAATGGAGAAAGTCAGGACTCAGATGGACACAGCTATGACTGGAGAGCCATTTCTATTTGAGGTGCTTAAATAAAAGAAGCAATGAGATATTCACTTCACTTAGAAAGAAACTTTCTCATAAAATCATTTATAACCAGAAAAATGCTACATGAAAATAACCTACAGCTAGAATTTTCCAGAATTACGAAAATCAAACTCATTGGTTCTACCTGACAAGCTAATAAAAACTGGATGGCCAATTTCTGATTCTTGCAACCCGAGAATCCTAAATAATAGACATCATAAACCATGCTAAACACGCATGCACTATATAATCTATCACAGGAAAGTTCAGCGGGGTCTCACAGACAGTTATAAAAATCTCCAGTGTTATAACAATAACTGATGCACCAATCACATCCCAATGGTATTTGCCCTTGCTCTACATGTAGGTAGAAGATAGCACAATGCATTCACTGTTACATAAATAAACAGTGCAAACAAAGGCAAAATTTTATCTGCTTAAGCATGAAGGCCAACAAACCTTTAGACATTCATAAAACAATTCCTGTTAGCAGGGGTAGGCTGATGAAGAAAGGAGTTGTTGCTTCTCATATTTAAATACAAATAGACTTTATTAAACCCAACACTTTGAGTTTATTCTTTTAAAATTGGATCAGACTTTTCATCAATCCAGGATAATCAACCCGATTTAATGGTTCTTGGGGTTAATTTAGGTAAAAGAATATAGAACATATCCTTGGTCTTACATCATATCTTCACTATTCTTTTCCAAAAGGTGTGGATTTTGATGTGATGTACAGCAGTCTATGACATCTTGTGAGTCATATAATCTACTCTAGTATTTCCAACTTAATTGAAGCATTCGCAGACCCATGAAAAATTAAGTTGAAAAAGCAATAAGATACAAGAGATTTCCCCAAGAAAGAATAAAATCCAGTTTCTACCTTTGTCTCATCGCATAGCTTTCAAAACAGGCAGTTAAAAATAGATCTGCATGAGAACAGGGCCCTTGCTATGTTGGTGGCCTTAAAGAGTCAGCAGAGGAGGGAGCCATTAACTCGGCTCCACCCATCTGTGGGGGCTTCACGGTGGAGGTTATGTCTACACGGAATTTGTAGGATAAGCGAGATTTAGGGTTCTATCCTAAGGGAACTGCAAGAGCAAAATGAGCACAGGCTGCACTGTCTAAGGGAGTGGAAGTGAGCATTAGTGCTTGGGGCCTGGAACGCAGGGAGGGCAGTGAGGTGAGGCCTTTCTAGTGGGTTTGCACGCGTTGAATCTCCCTTAGCAGAAATGCTTGAGACCAGAAGTGTTTCAGATATTAGATTTTGAAATATGTCCCCATATGTAATAAGATGTACTGGGACTGAGCCCTAAGTTAAAACATGAAATTGATTTACATTCCATATGCATCAGAATGTACTTTTGTGCAACACTTTGAGGATACCTGCACTGTCACTGTGACCCATTCCATGAGGTTAGATATACAATTTGCCATTTGTGGTGTCACAGTGGCTTTCCAAAAGCTTTGGATTTGGACACATCTAAAATTTCAGATTTCCAGTTGAAGGCTGCCCAGCCTGTACTTTCACTGCCAGGAAGAGAAGGACAAATCAAATGCAGGAGGTACAGTAGGGAGTACATGATAAGTTTTCATTTTATTTTATTTATTTATTTATTTATTTATTTGTTTATTTGCAGAACCAGGGATTGAACTCAGGCCCTTGCACTTGCCAGGCAAGCGCTTATTCCACTGAGCTATCTCCCAGATCCTCAAGTCCACCCCACCACAGTTTTCATTTTATAAAAGTCATTCTAGCTGTGGGCAGAAGAAACCAGCAGAAAGAGCAGCACATTGTTTGTCTGTGCATCTGTCCATTCAATCTACTGGGCAGTGTTAACAAGGAACAACTGGTAGAGTTTGATTCCTTGGGATAGAAATTGCAATCTAGGACATTTTTATGAAGATATAATGTAAGACCAGGGATATTTTCTATATTCTTTTATCTCAATTAACCCTAAGAGCCATTAAATCATGCATCTAGGAAAGATTTAAAATCCAGCTCTGTTCAATGCAGCTGCATATTGTTTATCAATTTTATTTGACCCAAACTTTAAAATGAAGACATTTCCCATAAGCATCTAGATTTTCACCTTCTCGGAAAAATCAAATCTGGCAAAACTGGACCTATATTTGCAGCAAATGTTGAGTAGTGTATAAACCCCCAAACAAGAGGCATCCATACCAGTTTCCATAATCACCCTTTACATTGTGTCCCTGATACTCAAGCCAAGTGTTATGGCCAGCATTGATCCTGGACCACTTATGCTCACAATAGAGGAAGGACACAGTC
>PVKN010041896.1:0-10480 GCA_004027915.1 Capromys pilorides
CTTAGGTTTCCAAAAACAAGTGGTTTCATTTTTTGACAACTTGGACATCCCTGATCCCAACAGTGGCACCACTGGAGGGCAGTACAGTGTGCCCTGGCTGGGTCCCCATCGACAAGCATAGCCACAGAATGCCCCTACTAGGGTTTACATTGAGAATGTCTCCCACAAGCCTCCTGTGCCCAGCGGCAGGGTTTTTGAAGGGTGCTTGGATCAGAGGGGCAGGACCACGGACTTGCTATCAGGGGTGTGGCAGGGCTCTGCTTAGAGCCGAGCTGCTAGGGGTCTGACCTGGAAGGGGCCTCTCTCTCCCTCCTCAACTCCCTCCTGTCGTTGCTTCCTGGACGCCACAGTGCAAGCAGGTCTCCTCTACCGAGCCTTCCTGCTGTGTCGTTTTTATGCTTGGGCCTGATAACGTGGGCTGGAACCTCTGAACTGGGACCCACGTGAAACCTTTCCTTCTTGAAGTGGCAGATACTGAGTCTTTTGTCCCAGTGAGGAAAGCGACCAACACAGCACTCCACCCTGCTGTAAGATGCTGGCGGACCCTTCCTCCCGTCACCAGAGTTGCCAGCGTGCTACACCTCCTCGTCCCGAGCACGCTGCTTTCACATCTCTACCACCTGCCTTGGAGCTTCCTCCTGCTTCTACAGCAGTGACAGAGAAAGAGGCCCCGAGAGACTTGCTGGCCCCTAGGAGCACCCATGAGCACCTTCTTGGGTTGCCCCGCAGCTGGGGCCCGCATCACCTTGTCCCTGCAGGAAGGGACTTTACTCAAGACAGGGATGCTTGTTGCTGCTCTGGGAAAGATGGCCGGGCACCTACAGCAACAACACACATCATCCCGGGCTGAACAGACAGGCATCATGTGCAGGAGAGACAGCTGTCCCCCAGCTCACCTGTCCGCCGGCACACCCCTGGGCCAACGAGCCAGCCAAGGGCCGGCTTTCTCTACTCTGTATCTGCGGTCACCAGGAACCCTGGACAAACTGTTCACTAGGAAGACACTGAGTGTTTCACCTCAGCCTACTGAAGCCTGGCCCAGGGCAAATGTTAAACGAGGTGTTAAACGAAGAAGGGGGGCTGCAGGTGTTGCTCAGTGGCCCAGCACTTACCTGGCACACACGAGACCCTGGGATCAATCCCCAGCACTATAAATAAATCAGTGAATGAATAATAATGCTATTTATTGAGGTTCCTGTGCCAGGCACTGAGAGCCAATGATACAAAAGGAAGAAGAGAAGCAAAAGTACCAAGCGAGCAGACATCGCCCCTTTGCTGTTTATCACTGGTGGCTCAGAAATGGAGTCAGGCTCAGGGGCTACTCAGAAGGATGGGTGACCCCGAACCTTCCTAACAGCAGGTCGCATGTGCCCCATCACCACTTCTGCCCCACTACATGCACCTGCCCTTTATCTACAGACCTTTTCCTTTCACCAGACTCACACTTTTAATAAATTAATGAAACTCAATAAAATTTTGTAATATAGAGATTATCAGAAACTGGTAATCACTTGCGAATAAAGCAGCAGACAGCCCAGTGCTGCACACAGGGAGTTGTCAACTTCTGGCTCGGTGCCTCTCCTTGGTTCTTTACTATGACAGGAGCAGGAGGTGGAGAGGTGCTTCGCAAGGTAGCACAGGAAAGACTTCCACCCTGAGGCACTCCAAGTGCAGGGGAGAAATGCAGAGAAGACCTGACCTCGCCCTCAGAGGTCAAGGTCTTATCCACCCAAGCTGGGAGGCAACAGGCACACTCGGGGGTGGGGCTCTCACCTGGAGCAAGCATAAACCCTGAACAAGCTGTGACACCCAGAGGGAGGACAAGCACTGGCTGATCCCTTCCATGCAAGGGGTGCTGGTAACACAGCACAGGTCTACTGACTGAGTCCAGCAACCACAGCTTCCGGTTCAGGGTATCCTTGGCCTCCAGACTACCCAGGACAGATCCCAGAGAGACACTACGGCGACCAAGCTCCCAACTGCCCATCTTTGATGGGAGCTTGCAACCCAGAATCTTGAAAAGAAGAGAGCTTCAAAAGTCCTTACGTTGCAGATCTTCAAGAAATGGAAACAATAACCCGGTGAGGCCTCTGTGTCGAAATTCTCTTATTGCTCAGAAAAAAAAATATCCTATACAGAAGTTAAAAGGGGAAAGATTTATTTAGCTCACAGTTTGTGGAGATTTCAGTCCATTCTCGGCTGGCTCCAAGGCAGGGTGACAGATGGCAGAGGGCAGCAGAAGACAACAAAAGCAATAAGAGAGGCAAAGAGACAAGGCTCTTTCTGTCCCTTACACTGTCTCCAGGATACCAGGATTAGGATGGTACCACCTCAAGCCGTGGACTGACCCAGCAACCACCAACCCTTAATCCCAGCACTGTACCACGAATCAATCTCTTATTCTAAATTCAGCCACCCCTGGGGGAAAACAAAGCCCTATGACTACCCTGCGTGGGACTTTGCCAACACCCAGGCACAAACCTTAACATCTTCCAGGTCTGAATGGTGCAGGGGACCTCCAGGTGGCCCTCAAGTCTTGTTAGGGAAGCTGGGTCAAGCCCCATCTAACAGGGCAGCAAAGCTGCCTTCAGAGCCTGCATCCCAGGACCCTGCCTCTCAAATCAACACCCAACCGGGAGAGATTTCCCACAATCCCAGGTCCAGCCAGGCTAAAGAATGTAACAGGTGAAGCTAAAGGCTTCCCGCAGCAAGCTTAAATCGGAGCTAAGTCCCAAGCAGATTCTCCTCTCTGGCAGGTCATCCTGTGCAGTCTTGTTTCTGTAGAATGCTCAGGTGTTTGTTAACAGATTAGGAATAGCCTGGCAGGTTCTAAAGGCAATTTAGGGGAAAGGGAGGGGAGGGAGGAGGCTGGCGTCCCTGCTGTGCCTCCCCAGGGGCCAGCTATGAGCTAATCAGATCACTTGCAGATCATATGGATCGACCCTTCTAGTAGGGTTAAGGAAGGGCCAGCCAAACAGCTCAGCAGATTAAAGCACTTGCAAGCAGGTGCAGGGGTGGGGGATTCGATCCCTGGACCTGCCGTCCCAACCCCACCCCCCCAGGTGCACTGAGGCGGCAATTGAGGCTAGGCATGGGGGCACATGCCTGTAGTCCCAGCTCTTGGGGGGCTGTAAACAGGTGGATCACTATGAAGTCCAATCTAGTAGTGAGACCCTGAACACCCTATAGACTCTTTCCTAAAATACAAAAAAAAAAAAAAAAAAAAAAAAAAAATCACAAAGAATTTTTGAAAAATCAAACATATAGACACCTGCTGTGCTATGCTGGTGGGATTAGGACTGTTTTTTTTCCCCTGGGACCAGGGTTCAAACTCAAGGCCTTGCACCTGCCAGGCAGGCACTTGTGCCATGGAGCTATCTCCTGGGCCCCTAGGACCACATTTTAAATGACTTTTGAAGTTCTCACTGTACAAGTTTTACAACAGGTAGAATTCTGGAGCAAAAAGATACTTAGAACATTCATGGATGGAGAATTTGGAGCAACCCACCAAGGGGAACTTGGTCCGTGGCTCCTAAGGGTCGATTGCCTCTGACTATGAAGGAGCCACTGGTGCCATTACGTGGACAGGGGTTAGAACTGATGCATCTCCCAAGGCCTCCTGACAGCCGGAGTGGAAGCCTCTGCCTATCCATGGAGACGGCCACTGCATATAAAGGCGGGAACCTGGCCCGGGGCAGGGGCAGGATGCTCAGGACAACTCAGACAGCCTCAAGCCAGAACCCTTGTCCGGCCAGCCACTGCCCTCTTCCTGAGAGTAACAGGCTACATTCCGCCAGTGACAACTCAACTGCTCTCAAGTATTGGGTTGGGGACACAGAATTGAATGGGCTGTCAGGGACAAAGATGGCCTGGAGACCATATGACCAGGCAAAAGAAGCAGATGTCCAAGCCCGGTAAGTGCTGGCCCTCTGCTGGTCAAAGAAGCAAGAAATCTGTACCTCCATGAGGACTTTCATAATTTTTTGTCAGCATCTGGATTTTTTTTTTTTAATGTAAAAATTGGACCCCACCCGAAGGAGATACCAAACATTGGATACGTTCTCAGGGTCGGGCTTCCAGAAATGGCCTACAGGGGGGTGTGGTGTCAGGCAGCCCCACTGTCTGCCCTCAGCTGTAGGCTATCATTACTAGCTGCCGCTGGACGCTGCTGTCAGAGGGGACAGACAAGAGGGTGGGAGGAAAAGAGGCAGCCAGAAACCACAGGGAACATGGTACACACCCGGCCTGGTAGAGACTGCAGTCTGGCTCAGCAGACCAGATCAGCCATTCGCGCGTACTGATTGTTTTCCTGCTCACACTGGCCCTTGGAGATAGCCACCACTTCTATCCACATTGCACAGGTGAGGAAACTGAGGCACGGAGTGGGTCAAAACTTTCCTCAGGTCACAGGTTTGGCAGGCAGCAGAACAAGGGCATAGCACAGACAACAGAGTCTGAAGTTTGCACTGACAGAAAACACGCAACCCTGCTGGCTGGCAAAGCCCACAACCCGGCGTGTCTTAACCCTTCTAGAAAACTCAGTCCAGGTGAGGTAGCAGGACAAGCATGAAGATGATTCAACTACTGATAAGACAACCATCCGGCCCTGGAAAACACGACTAACTGCCAAATGAAAGTGTTTAGACAGAACTGCTCTAAAGGTGCAAAATGTAAAGGGCAAAACACCTGTGAACTACCCTGAGCTTGGAGGAAGGAAGGGAGGTTGACCAGGACCTGACTTTTGCAGGGCAAGCAAAACTGAACAGGAGAGGACGGGGAAATGACTACTGCCACTCCCACCGGGACCCCAAGGCTGAGGGGCGGCCCCCATGTGGGGGTGGCACATGGCTTAGGAGAGCCCATGGGGTGAGGCCAGACTGGAACACCAAGATACGGAGTTGGACCTCATCACATTGTCAATGGTGAGCCAGGGACGTACCCGAGGGACAGCACCAGAGAATCAGGACCAAACACCTGCTGCAACAGCCTGGGAAAGAGTCCACTGAAACGCCATGGGGCTTGGCCACCAGCCCTTCAGTCTTGACCAAAGAAAGCCCGAGAAGTTCAGGTCATAGGGCACTTGAGAGACCGACCAGGGATAAAGATGCTGGAATTCCCAAGCTGGCATGCTTTTAGGACTGCTACAAGTTGGCTCTCTGTCATTCTAGAAGCAAGCAAATATGATATAGAAGCCCCCATGGTCACACCTACTAGAGAAAAAAAAAAATTAAATGCTATTTTTAAACTTTCTGTTGATCAAAAACTCACTGGGAAGAAATGAAGCATGAGGAGCCGTGAGAGGCTCTCTCCAGTTCTCCCCTGCCCCAATTAGCCACGCAGCGACCCCGCAGCCTCGCCATATGGCCCACCAGGCAGGTGGCCCCTAAGGATGCCGGGAAGGCTGATCTGCTTAATTATTTGGTAGCTGTAAATAGAAGCAGCAGACAATGGGCCGGGATGTTTTCTGTCTCACCAACAAAGCCAGGGTCTCTGTTGGCAGAACTGCAAGGCAGGCTTTACCCTCTCCATCCCATCATTTTCTTCCACCTCAGCTGTGAGGAACAGGGCAGTTTGGGAATCATGCAGTACGGCTGGGTGTGTGCTCCCCAGCTGCACACAAAGGGATGATGTGCTGGGGCTGCTTACCATTCTTAGAGACCAGACAGAGAACTCACCAGGTCCACTTGTGACCACGTGTGGTGCCCACCTCTATCATCCCAGCAGAAGTAGGACAATAGGAAATTTGAGCTCAGCCTGAGCAATCTAGTAATGTGGTGAGATCCTCCAATTCCAGTGGTCCAGGGAGCTGAGGCAGGACTAATGCAAGTTTGCACCCAGCCTGAGCAACTTAGCAAGACCTTATTTCAAAATAGAAAAATTTTTAAAAAGAAGACTGGAAATGAAGCAAGTGCAAAGGCCCTGGGTTCAGCCCCCAGTACCACACAGACACAATGAAGAGAAGCAATGTCCATTGGCTCCACGTGTCCCTTGCCCATGGGGCTGGGACCCAGCCAGGTCCCCAGGGCTTTACCTAGCTTCTATGCTGCCCTTACTCCCACTCCTAGGCTGCAGCAGTAGCCCTCAAAAGTGGAGCCGCCAGCACCTGCAGGAGAAAGCTTGACACCTGAGGCCTCCACCGCTCCCCTCGGGGTCTTCTGCCACTTCGTCACCAGTAGCCACAGTCCCTGCCTCCTGGGCTCCTCCTCAGCCTCAACAGTTCTTCTGTGCCCCTCTCTCAAGTCTGCTCCTTCTCCCCACTTCATCCCAGTCCCAAAGCAGACATGGCTTGGCCTCCTGGATCTTCTGCTGTGTCCCCGTCTGTAAGACCTTGGGCGAGTGGCTCCATGCTCAGTGTCTCCACCTGCTTCTCTGTCCAGGGGGGCCTACAGTGGCACTGACCTCCCACCATGCTTTAGGAGGACCAGCTGAGAGCACGTGTCACATAGCGAGGCTCACACAGGTGTGCCTTGGTGGCTGTGACCAGCACACGTGTGCCCACCGAGAGGCTGATACCCTGCTCTCTGCTCTTCCCTGTCACCCTGAAGGACTGCTCTGGTGGCCACTGGTATCTGCACGTCGGCCTTTGCCCCTGGCTCCTACGCTGTCTGGTGTGACTGACTGCACTTCCCAAAGTGTCCAACACCTGCTGTTTAGCCACTGTCATCTTCCTTCTGCCCAGCGTGGTGCAGATGTCCTACCCCACACCTTGGTGACCATGACACGGGAGCATCACTCCTTCCTGGAATGTGTTTGCTTTTCAGGCTAATGTGTTTGCCCAGCCACATAAGGCCATGGTGATCACCCAGGACCAGAAGGTGCAGGGGTGCCCACCTGCTGGCAGGGCCACTGTGCAGAAGCAGCTGGGGATGGAGGAGGGGAAGAGAATGAGGCCTTTTCTCCTTCCATAAAAGCAGCAGGCAGCAGAGGAATACATGTAGGTGGCTGGCTAGAGCCTGAAATAGCAACAAATGACTTTGATTAGAATTAATAATGAAGCCACACCTGTCGCATGATTTGCAGCCACCTTAATATGCCACATGGTGATTATAGTCGTGACCTGTTTATCAGTCTGTGAGCCACAAAATGCCAAATGCTACAGTCAATGCCTCCCTTGACTCCACCACAAGGATGGAGGTGGCCTACCGTGGTGGTGATCCCCAGAGCTACCCAGCATTCACAACAACAGCTCGAGAGCTCCCTGTCCCACTGAGCCCCAGGAACGCCTGGGCAGCCTCTTTGGGCAAGCAAAAGACATGCTCCAAGCATTCCTGACTCTTACTCACAGGCAAGACTTTGGCAAGTCTTGCTAGGTGGTGAACAACAGTGTCACCAGCACTGGGACTCAAGAGGCAAGAGGTACAGAATGAAAGTCAATACCAGGCTGGGAGATGTCTCCATGGCAACCCATGGGGGCAGTGGCTAAGAGCAGAGGAGGCGCCCAAAATCTACTCTAGACCTGGCCAGGACTCTGGAATCTCAATAGCACAGAGCCCATTACAGTATTTAAGGACAGAAAGCAAACTTTGCTCAGGCTCAGAAAAGCTCAAGGAAGTCATGAGAAGATAAACACGGCCAGGATCCCAGTTTTCAAGAAAACAAACTTCAATAATATCTGGCAGCTCGAAGCAGGCATGCGTGGGGCTGGCACAGCAGGCCTCATGCTGAGCGGAGCTGAGACTGCAGAAGGAGATAATCCACATCCTCCCCACCCCAACTCACCCCTACAAATCCATTGCAAGCGTATTATGGAAAACCAAGTACATACACAGTTCTTATGCCATTGTTCAAAGGAACCTAGAGTTGACCCACACATAGAAAAGTGTCAGTATAGTCTTTTAAGAAAAATTTCTGACTAACTCTACCTTCAAATCCTTCCACAACTCTTGATTAGAGGTCTCACGATTTTAACCACACAAGACTTCCTGATAGGACTCTGGCTGGGGAGGGAGTGACCAAGGAAGAAACCCAAAAGCCGGTCTTGGCCCAGGTACAAGCTAGCATGGTTAGGAGCCAGCGATCCGGTCCCAGGAATGCTGACATGTGCTAACAGGAAACTCAGTCACAGCAGGAGCACACTTATCGTCCACAGATATCACCATGGACATCAGTCAAGGATAAAGGAGATCAGCCACAAGCAGGCTCTAGGATCACTCTATCTCTGCGCCTTCACCAAATGCCAGAATACCATGATGACATCCAAGTCAGGGTCTCTGAGGACACAAGAAATCCAAATGCATATGACAGGGACTCTAGATGTAGCCCTTGTAAGCCAAGAGGCAGCATAGACCAAGGATCAAGGGGCCAAGCAGGACACCAGAGAAGCGAGCAAGGACAGGTGTGAAAGACAGAAAGTCACTTGGCAGGTGAGGCTGGCCGTGGGAGACAGCTGGCCGGATCCAGGTCACTCGCTGCCGGGGGATGAAATTTGTCTCTTTGTCTCTTTGAACTCCTGGGGCCAGAAGTCCCTGAGTAAGAACACTTTGGGTTACAATGACGTGGGACAGCCACAAACTAGGAAGATCCCTCACCCTGGAAGCTTTCCAAGAAGCAAAAAGAGACCAGCCCTGCAGGCAGACCAGCCTTCCACCACCTCAGGGTCTCCCACACCCCCAGCAGGGAAGGGACAGCCTGCCTGGTCAGTGGCTTCAGGAAGAAAGAAGCTATGGTTCATGCATTTCTATAGTCAGTCACCTTTGAGCTCTGGTAGAGCGAGCTCCCTTCCCTGTACACTTTAGGTAGCTGACGGTCAGGTCAAGAAGACAAAACGCCAAGAGCATGCCTTTTCCTCCCCCTCCAGAGACTCCAAAATGAGAAGGCTGCACCAGAGGAGCCTCTCTGGAACGCTGTGAATCGTGAGGCTTACTGGCACCCCACCCCACTCCTAAGTGATGGCTTAGCCTTTTATTCCCTAGAAGGTCAGCTTTCGTGTGGCACCAGGCACACTGCTGTCACCAGGTACAAACAGCATCACTCGCTGTATCATTTAAATCTGGGTGGTGTGGCTGCACTGTAAATGTTTAAAAGGTTATAATTAGAGATGCTGTTAAAACATCCTAGGGCTTAGTGTTACTGAAGAAGATGTCTGCAGAGTTCCATGCCATAGGAATAGCAGCACGTGATGTCATGCTGAAAATTTGGGAGAAGGTCATGTTCCAGGGGGACACTTGATGAATGCCCACTCAGGCTGGGACTTCTCCAGCCTGGGTGTCTCTCCTTGTATTCATGCGCTCAGGAGTGTGTTCTCAGCATGTGTCTCAGGACACATCTCACACCCAGGATACATCCTCATAAAAGGGTGACAAAATCTTAATATGCAAAGGGCAAGATGGCCACACTAGGATGCAAGCCGAAGCCTGTGGACCACCAAGGTTCCTCAGGCTGCCCAAACTCCATCTCTTACCTGAAGCCCACAGTGCTGAGTGGTGCTGTCTGCTCAGGTTTTAAAGCCATGTTGCAGAGAAATCCTGGCATTTATCAGAATGGGGAAACCATCTAGGAAAATTTCAGCCTGAAGACTGACACGGAGAGCATGCAATGGGTTGATCTGTCATTCTGCACCCTCTGCACTGTGTTTGATCCTAACTACATCCTATAAGGCGATGGGCAATACGTCATCTTCACAGATGAGGGAACTGAGGCTGAATGAGAAGGAACTTATAGTTAATCTAACATTGCAAAGCTGATTAGATGCACCATGGGAATTTGAATTCAGATCCATCTCGGTCCTCATTTGGCCCTTATTTCTGAGAAGAGAAGGGAGGCTGAAAAAGGTATAAATTTACTTTCTACTGTGTGTGCTTCCATACTGAGTACGTTAGCAGAACAGGCCTTCCTGCGTAACTTCTTAAACTTTCAAAACAGCAAACAGAATTTAGGAACAAGGGCTGGCAAGATGGTTCAGCAGTCTAAAGCACCTGCTCAGGAAAGCTTAGGCAACCGTAGGGAGCACGGTTTGATCCCTGGCACCACATGCTGTGCCAGCCACATCCCTAAGGCAGGCTAAGCCAGCAATGAAAAAGAAAGAAGAAAGAAAGAAAGAAAGAAAGAAAGAAAGAAAGAAAGAAAGAAAGAGTTTAGTAGTAAGAGAAATGGCCTTATTCTATGCAAAAAAATGATTCTAATTTGACCATATCTGGAAATGTATCTTGAAAAGGTGAAGTAGAAATAGACAAAAATATAGGTAAGCAGTACTCCTAATGACAAGCTGGAAAGAAGTTCAATGTCCTTCAGCAGGGAAGATCATCCACCTCAGAATGGATGGAAATGCTGCCATTAAAACATTTTTGAAATAGTGGCAATAGGGAAAATGTTTCTCACATGCTTCCAGGTTTAAAAACCAATAAGTAAGGGCTCAGCTATAGCCAAGTGGTACAGGAAGAAAGAAGAAGAAGGAGAAGGAAAAGGAGGAGGAGAGGAAGAGGAAGAGGAAGAAGGAAGAGGAGGAGAAAAGGAGGAGAGGAAAAAGAAGAAGAGGAGGAGG